>MU182212.1:493125-511025 GCA_016904865.1 Pissodes strobi
TTAAGTTATCTCTTCCAACAAAGTTCCCTTTCTCGTGGCTTTTGAATCTCGGCACGAAAATGTTTGAAGGCTTTTCTGTTCCATCAACTGATTCCGCAAATACTTTAAATATTTCTCCAATGATCTTTTATGTACCAAAGGTGTTTATGGATCAGTAGTGTATTGGGATTATAATTTTATCAGAGAATGATTGTGCATAAATTTCAAGATAGCAATGCCAAAAAATAGAAATTTGTTCCTTCTGTTAAACGTCTTATTAACTAATTGTATTTAATTATTAGAATAACGAGAAAGCTAATTAATAGTATATTACGTAACAAGTATTGAAAGTACTAGTTTCGAAACGAGAAGGTTGTCACGCTCTTGTCATCTTCTACTTTTATTGATCTATCTCTACTTTCGATTACAAGAAACTAAGACTGAGTAAAGCTCAGTTAACAAAATGCGTAGGCTAGAACGAGCTGTCTTCGAATCGTGCAAAGTGGTCCCTAGTTCAAATTCGTGACTCGTTTCAGCTTAAGCTTCGCCATAAGAAATATATAAAGAATAGAACCAGAAGGTAAATCAATTCAAAACAAAAATGTGTCACGATGATTCAATTATTGAGCTCAATTAATTTAAATTAATTATACTTATTAATTCCCTTTTGAAACACTAATACTAAAAGGTAATAAATGAAACAGATAGATAGGTGAACAGAAAAATCGATTTATTACCATCTGTAGAAAAAAAATTAAAGTCTGACATTAAGTCAATAAATTAGAAAGGAAATTAATTATTTTTTGGTTATTAATATTTGAAATTGCACTTGACAGTAGCGTCTGTTTTTAAATATTGAGTAATGTTACTTCTACCTACTTCAGGTAAGCTAGTTGTTGAAAACTATAAATTTAAAAGACTCAATCGGTCTACCGCTGGCGTATAGTAAAAGCACTTGTTCCTATGAGATAAAGAAAAAAAAATTGGTTTTATATGTAATAAATTTAAAAGGTCTTCAGCCAACTGTTATCTAAAACAAAATATCTATTGTACCAATAATCAAGTGTATTACGTACGATGTATCACCTAATATGCAACGGGGTAGTACTAATAAGGGTGTTTAAAAAAAAACTCTCCTATAAGATCTCACTGCCAATCTCAATGGTTGACTTTCGAAAAATTAACCACGTTCAGTCTCTTTAGAAGGAGGTAAAGGAAGTAAATAAGATTACGCCCATGCTCCACCGGAAGATCCTTCCAAATTTTAAGCTAGCCAGAGTTCTATGCTACATGTCACATAAAAGCCAATGTTCTGAGCAACTCGTGGAAGGCACAATTTACAGGACTACTAATGAAATTTTTTACGTCCTATCAACAATCCATTTCTACGTGCAATGACGAACTTCGCGTTCTGAACCCACTTAAAATTTATGTTTTTGCTCTATTCAATTTCAATTAATCTACAGCAAATGGTTCCAAAAATAAATATTTATAGACCGATACTATAGTGGTTCGGAGCGCACATCCCTAGTTGGTCGGCAACAGTGCCGCTAAAATGCGCCTTTTACGACAGGCGCAAGGTAAAACGCCATGTTCAGATGACAATTTAGCCTGAAATTTCATAGTTACGCAAACAAATGAAGAAAATTGAGTGCAATATTATACAAAATCAATTTGGAATTGGAGAAATATGGCATTTTATGATGGTAGATTTCCGCCATCAAATAACAATTGCAGGATAAGGTAAGATTGATTGTTTCAAAACATATATCGTGAGTTTGTTTTCAAGGTTATTTTCATTCGCCCTTACACTTTAAAAGAAAGCTAAACAAATTCAAGAAATCTAAAAGGAGAAAGATGAATTACAACGTTAACATTAAGAAACGCTAATTCGAGCAAAAGCGACAACACCCACACAAGATATATATTTTACAAAATGAATTATCTACATCCTAGTTGGTCGAACAATAGCGCCCTTTACGACAAGCTTAAGGCAAAATGTCATATTCAGATGACAATTCTATTCCCGATATTTCATAACCAGGTAAGTAAGTTAATAAAATTGAATACGATATTATAGAAAATCAATTTAGAACCGAATTAATGTGGCATTTTATGATGGCAGATTTCCGCAATTATCTTCCACAATAAAGTAACAATTGCAGGATAAGGTTAGATTGTTTATTTCAAAATATTTATCGTGAGTTTGTTTTCATGGTTATTTCCATTCTCCCTTACGCTTTAAAGGAAAGTTAAAGAACTCAAGAAAATTAAAAGGTGAAAGATTAAATTACTACATTAACATTGAGAAACGCTAATTCCAGCAAAAGAAATCAAGGAGAAATCGTATGGGGGGAACTGAGTTAATAAAAAAGAATTGCTCCAGGAATCGGTATAAAAGTATTGGAATTCGGATACACCCAAACAAGATATATATTTTACAAAATTCATTAACTATAAAACCATTCAGTGAAAATGTCGAAAATGTTTAATATCAAACATTTTTACTCGTGAAGTCCACTTAATATCAAACATTTTCTCTTAGATGAGATAGATACATGCGTGACCCCTGACCCATTCCGGAAGATAATAAAATAAAAGGAAGACGGTCAGGTCACTACAACGAAATTATGATGTAAATGGAAGGAATTTATCCAGAATTAATTGGAGAAGTATTAAAAGACTCTGTACTATGATCAATATATGATAGTACTCCATTTTTATGTGCGCGTTATTTTGAAATTTAATCTATATATAAACACCTCTCTTTTCCAAAAATTGTTAACTCATTCTCTCTTTACTCATTCTTGACAGAATTGTAAACGAAATTTAATCTAAAATTTAAATAGGGAAATAGTAGGGAAAATTTAAGCTCCTGAAGCACACTTAATATCAAACAGTTTCTCTTAGATATGATAAATGTATGCGTGACTCCTTCACCCATTCCGGAACACACTGAAATATAAGGAAGATGGTCAGATCACTACAAAGAAATGTAGATGTAAATTGAAGTATTATACCTGGAATTAATTGTAGAAGTATTAAAATACTATGTTGTGCCGTTTTCTGGTATCGATTCATCATGAGATAATTTGGTAAGCACACAGCCCTTAATATTTTTTTTATTATCGATAATTTCGTAAGTAAGTGAATATACTTTATGTGCAGTGAGGTTAGCCTTTTAATAGGTATGTTATAGCTTTGTGTTTCTATATTTGATAGCTAAAATTATTTATTTATTTAACTAGGGTCCTTCCTCGGGGCTGACAGTTTTTTTGTCGAAATGATGCTAACCGCATGGTGTGACGTGCAGCTTTGCAGGTAGCAATTAAGAGCCTTAATTGGGACTAACCAAGTAGCCATTTGGGTTGGGAAATAGCCACCAATCACTGCCAGTGATTTCCACTTATTGTGACCAGGTGTAAAGGACAAACATGAAGTCCCTATAATTACCTACCTTATTTTTATCGAACATACCGCTACGTGACTTTAAACCAATATTTATCTTTTATTGTTTCTATTACCGTTTTTATCACTACTTGATTAATTAATACTGACTTTCTCTACTATCTTATCTGATATTATCTCGATTATCGAGCGTCTTGCTAATATTATTAAAATTATCTGATATCATTTTGATTAAACAATGTCTTTCTAATGTCACCGTAATTATTTGATTTACATTTTTTGTATTACGTAAATTTACCTAAATGCTACACCCTTACGGTCACGTAATTACTGACCGTGTTTTTATCGAACTTACCGTTGATTGACTAAGGCGTTTATTATCTTGTATCGTATCTATTACTGTTTCTTACCGTAATTTGGTTAAGTAATACTTACTTTCTTCATTATCGTATCTGATATTATCTCGATTCGCGAATATTTTGCGAATAGTAATTATCAGATTTATTTTAATTTTTTAGTACATTCATTTAAATGCAATTAATTAATTAATTAATTGTAATTTGCTGTAACATTTGCTGTAAGCCTAATGGCAGTAGACCATCTTATATTACTACCGTACTAGGTTTTTGTTCATAAGCAAGTTTCCGAATTGAGCTCACTTCGATTTTCCCCCGTAGATCTTCACTGACTTTATATTTTCTTCACAGGTTAAATCATTTGATTTATTATTTTTTTAACTGTTTATTTGTCCAATCAGATTATCACTGGCATGTGATTAATTTCTAATTGTTTTAATTAGAGAATTAATCTTTACTTAGGGCGTTCTCTGATTGTCTGTTACTTAGTCAAGTAATTCAGATTTTAGTTAGGAAGTATTGATGATATAAAATTTAAGATAAACGGTTATTTATTTTATAATTTAGGTGAGGCTTAGCTTAAGGAATATTATAATTATTTTAAGTGCAATACTGTAATATCTATTAGGTTTGATACCTAATTAATGTTCCATGGTTTAAAAATGTCTCAGAATATAATCTCTAAATAAATAGCTTAAGTAGGATCTTTGATGCTTATTTTGGTATGCTGTAGTCAAGGTGAAGTTGAATTTAAAGAAGTTCCTATAATGTTTCTCGATATTTTTTTCTAGGGTATTTTTCTAAATTTTACTATACAAATTTCAGTGCTTAAAAATTATTGATATATTTTTACTAGCAAATTTACTGGCATCATCCCCAACTGTCAACAACTCTACGACTCACACATATAAATATTAACTTCGCTCAGGCCCAGTTTTTTTTGTGATTGTTATCTTTAGCAAGAAGATAATTTCCATGGAAACAATTGTGACAACAATGATTATGACGGAAATTATCCTCTTGGTAATACTAACAGGCACGTAAAAAACTGGCCTTCAGTGAACCAGGCATATGGACGGGTTCTTAAGCAATTAACTTATCGTGTTACAATGTACTATGACCAATATATAGCGATATATTTTGAAATTTAATATATACTTAAACTTTTTTCATCTCGAAAAATTCTTTACTCATATTTGACAGATTTGTGATCTAAATTTAATCCAAAATTTAAATAGCAGAATAGTGGGAAAAATGTTAGTCTAATTAGTGATCAAGCACATGGCGATCGTAAACAAATAAAAGTCCGGGTAAACTATCTGGGAGTTCGGTCAATAGTTATTTCCCAAAATTTCATAGTTAGTAAAACATTCAAATAAAAGTTACACAATATCGAGAGATTTAATAGTGAGATAAAATTGAAATTCTAATTTAACTAATCCTCTTATATTATTTACTTAATTCTTTGTTTTATATAAGACAAATTTATTTGTACGTTTCCTTTTATTTTTCTGGTCACACACATTCCATTGAATTAAAAAATTACTAACAAATGTCTGTAAAAATTAATAAAACGTTTGTGCATTTTATCGCAATATTAATTTTTCACATTGAAATATTAACTCTCAGCAAATCTTCTCACATTGAGATGAAAAAGCAGACTATTCGGTTACACCGAAGGCAAGTAGGAAATTTACGGAATAGATATCAGAACCGAATGCACTATATTTCAAAATAGTTGCAATTTTCGACTTGACACTTAGTATTTATTGCCATTAGAATACAAATATTCTGAAACAGAAGTTCAGCAAGATAGATGCCTGAACACTGCAACTATTTGAACTGGCTGCCTCATGGATATACATAATTTAGGGTATTTAGAACGATATATTCGAGAATTTGTGATGATAATTTCCTCAAGACGGTGCGAAGTTGCCTAGATATTCCTAGTTATGTTTATGTATATTCTGCCATTGCTTAATGGAGCGTTCTGCTTATTTGCTTATGTGGATGTTATTTCATTGACATGGAACTCTGTTCTACTTAAATTATAAAACGACGTTTTCGATGTAAGCTTGGGTTAGTATATTATTTTTTACCAAAACACCTTTTCCAGAATATTAATTGATTGACTCAAAGAAACAAACGTCATAATTTTAACAAAATTCTGGACTCGAGTTTGATAACTTCAAAATGGGATATTAGATAATAAAGTATAATTTTAGAAGTTGTCCTTTCATAAGATTCTGATGTCGATATGATAGATATAAATTTGGTAAAATTATACTTAAAAAATAAAAATAAGGTAAGAAAAGCTCAAAGAAAATGTTGTCACGAAAACATCTAGGCTTCCACGACTTGCCATAGGAAACCTTGCTTACTGCAGTCAATCCGTGCTCGTTCAGGTTGCGTAGCTCAAATAGGTAGTTGGAGGAGATGGATAGAAACACTAAAACGGTTTAAGAATAAGTATATATTCTATTGCTTTCAGGTTGACTTTAAAATATGGTATGTATTACCTGAACATTTTAAAGATACGTGTCTCGTGGGTGCCGGCGGTTATTTCTCACGAAAGTTAGTAAAAAAGTAGCAGAGAAGGAGATTCGTGAAGGTGTTATGGACCAACTACATTGAATAATAATTTATCATATGCTTAGCTTTACTTTTAATACGATAATGACTTAGTCAGCTGTTCTCCTTAATTTTAAGAGCTTCACTTTTAAGGGATTAGTAGCCTGCCAGAAGATTGTTTTCCTTTCCGTAGTTTGCGCTGATAAGACTTTAAGGTGAGGGCTGTGGTTTTCAAGGGGATACTCCCTGGCAAACCAAAGCCCTCACCTTAAAGTCCTGTCAGTGCAAACTGACTCTTTCGGTAGTTTGCTTTAGAGACCAAATTCTGTTAGTGTACGGTGCTGCGCAGCTTTTTATGTCGAACATTGACCAACAATGTGAGTATATTATTAGCAAGGTTAATCATAATAGTTTACACTTTATATAATAACAATTTATAATTCGGATCCATGGTTTAGTTCAATCTTTCTTCTGTATGGTTCTTAATGCTGGGAATGCCAGTGGTCACATGCCCCTTTTTAGTAAGCGTCGGACCCCGATGCATTGACGAGACATATCATGCCTTTGCCAAAATATATTTTTACATTTCTCACTCAACTCTATGATAACATTTTCCATTATTTGATCTAACCATCGCAGTCCCTACTCGATCCAGTCCTTGATGATTAGTATCTTTTTTCATTGGATTTGACCATTCAGTATGGTAGTTTAGGATTGTCCACTCTGTACAATACTTGCCCTAGTATATATTCACATGGTATATATTCATACATATAAAAAATAAGAAACTCTTGTTTAAATTCAGAATATAGGAGAATCTTTTCCTTTTTAATTTAATTTTGGTCTTCTATTCAATAGATATCCTGTTAAAATGTGTAAATCCCATATACATACAAACATACTTATACTATTTTCGTATAACATTTCTTATTCCTTAACATATCCCTATGATATTATCTTTATACATACCCATGTTGGTATTTCTACTTGGGTTAAAATTATTTTTTATAATAAGTGTATCCTTTTTTATTTATGTGTGTCTCGGAGGCTCTTGTATATCACGACACCTATTCATATTTTTGCCTATATTTGCCTCCAAATATCGTTTTCGCATATACTCTCGATAATCTCAAATTTCCTGGCTTGCAAAAAATATAAAGTTTTAATATCACGCTTAATACCGATTAAATAGTTACTTTTGCGTTTGCTGTGTGTGCATTTTGTCGAACTCTTTTGTTCCATGCGTGATTTTCCTACTTGGCAAATTTGCTGTTGATTTTCGAGCGCGTTTTTCCTTTGTGGGGTTATCAATCCAAAGTTATTGAAAAATTTCTTGTATTAATGGTAGGTAGACTCCCAAAAAACTTCTGAGGTCTTTTACCTTTTTAAGTTTTAAAAATTATTTATGCACTCTGGTTAAGTCTCATCTAGGAGTATCCCTTGATTTTAAATCCTGTAATTTTTATTTATTTTTTAGATATTCGCATTTGCTTGGCATAAGGGTTAAATTGGCTTGTCGTAATCTGTCAGTAAGTAGACTTTTCTCAATTTCAGCAAATGTTCCTCTGGTGTTTTAAAAAATATTACTATATATGGTCTAGATATATTAGACTTTTTTTCCATTTCATATTGCTAAATATCATATCTGCTAAATCTACACATGCCACTGAAGTATTACATAGTTTGAAACGTAGTATATTAAATTTACAGGATTTATGTCCATGTGTGATAAATGCGGTGTACTGTTTGGAGTCTCCTTGTATGGGCGCTTGCCAATGTCCAGAGAAAATATCCAATGTGAGAGTCTCTATATCGCTTAGTATGAGGTCTATTTATGGCAGGGGTTAAGTCGATTTTTTGTTATGGCGTTAAGCTTTCTATAGTCGAAACAGAATCTTATGCTGCCACTTATTTTTTTCACTGTACTACTGGATTTGCCCATGGCGAGTAGCACTATCTAGCAATTTTTGGCTTTGTTCATCTGTTATTTTTCGTTCTTTTTGAGATACCCAGTAGAGATGACTCTTCTGTGGTTTATTAATTTCTACCTCTATTTTGTGTTAACTTTGTTTTTCCTATATTTTTTGGTGATCCGGCAAATACGTCATAATACTTAAGTAGTAGACTTACTCATTCATGTCTTGCTTTACTGTCTGATATTTTTTCAAGATGATGGTTATTAGATGTTACTATTTTCTCCTTGTTTGTTATGTTTTCTTTCAGGAATAAGCTCTATAAAATGTCCGCTTGTTGTATGGATATAAATGGTTTCTTCCCATTTGTCTAAATGTTTGATTAAACTAAGAGTTATTTTGTTGCCAGTCTATGCTACATCTGCAAAGATGTAGGGCATCACAGATCCCTAGCTGAATATAACAAAGAATTGAGGAAATCTAAGAGGAAGACATGGAGAACGTTCTGTGAAGGGATCAATGAACTGGCCCCAACAGTGCGACTCCAAAAAGCCTTAGCAAAAGATCACTCAAATGGAATCGTTCTAATCAAAAGACATACGAACAACAGCTACGCCGAGACACAACAGGAGAGTTTAGAGATCCTTTTAAAGACCCGCTTTCCTGGATCTGCCGTCACAGAAGCAAACCAGATAGAGGAACCCTCCTTATGTGACGTTCAACGACCCAACAGACGGGGAAGAAGCCTCGCGGATAAAATCTTTACAGACAATAAGATTAAATGGGCATTGAATAGCTTCAAACCCTATAAATCATCAAATACGGACGGCATATTTCCTGCTCTGCTCCAACAAGGCAGTGATGAACTCCTACCGTACCTGAAAACAATTTTCAAAGCTAGCTATATCCACAGCTACATTCCGAAGAACCTGAGGAAAGTCAGGGTTGCGTTTATCCCAAAGGCTGGAAATCGTCCACCGGACGAACCAAAGGCCTATCGCCCCATCAGTCTGACCTCCTTCCTACTTAAAAGTATGGAAAAAATCATAGATAAATACATTAGGGGCGAGTTTATCTCCAGAACCCCACTACATCCAAAACAGTTTGCCTACCAACCGGCAAAATCCACGATAAATGCGCTCCAAAAGACATTGAAAAGACATTCGTGGCGAAAAAAGTGACTGTGTGTGCATTCTTAGACATAGAGGGTGTATTTGTCAACACTTCGTATGAATCCATACAAAGGGCCGCAGAAGACAGAGGTATAGACGAAACTACAACGAAATTGATAAAAGCCATGCTTTGTAGTCGTAAAATTACCTCAACCTTAGGAGACGCTACTGTAACGGTAAAAGCAGCAAAAGGGTGTCCGCAAGGCGGAATTTTATCGCCCTTGCTGTGGTCCTTGGTAGTAGATCGACTCCTGGTAAAACTAACAACCAAAAGGTATGAAGTCCAAGGGTATGCTGACGACATAGTCATCACAATTAAGGGCAAGTATGATGGCACAGTATCGGCCAAAATGCAAAATGCTCTACATCTTGTTAAAAACTGGTGTATAAGGGAAGGACTAAATGTCGATCCCAGTAAAACCGTCATAGTACCGTTCACAAAGAGGAGAAAGGTGGACCTTACAGCCCCTAGCCTAGACGGCGTGACGGTTGAACTCTCGGACAGTGTTCAGTACCTGGGGATAGTCCTCGACCGCAGGCTTAACTGGAATGAACATATAGAAAGGACTACCAAAAAGGCAACAGCGGCACTTTGGGCATGCTGCAGACTTTTTGGCAAAACATGGTTTTTAAAACCCAAGATGATCCATTGGTCATACATTACGGTTGTAAAACCAATAGTCACCTACGCCTCACTGGTCTGGTGGACCAAAACAGAGGAAAAGACTATGCAAGGCAAGCTACAAAAAGTGCAAAGACTTGCCTGTCTGGGTATCACAGGTGCAATAAAAACCTGCCCCCCCCCGATAGCACTGGAGACGACGCTGGACCTTCTGCATTTAAGCGTGAGGAGGAAGGCCTTATTAAGCGCGTCCAGAGTAATCCAGACCCAATCAACTAAGTCAGGTGATCTGACTGGCAATCTAAAGATTCTGGACACAATCAGAGTCAAATCGCTGGCCAAACCAACAGACCATATGCCAAAGACAAGGGATTTCCAACGCTCCTTTAAGCTGATCATAAAAGATCGCCCAACAATGAGAGCACTACAGCCCGAACGAGGTACTTTGGTCTGGTACCCAGATGGATCTAAAATGGAACAAGGGGTCGGCGCCGGGGTTTATGGTCCTAGATGTAAGATGTCAAAATCTCTAGGTAAGCCCCATCCATATTCCAAGCAGAGATCCATGACATTGAACTGTGCGCCTCTGAATGCATCAAAAGAAAACCGAGAGGCGCATCCATAAATATACTATCCGACAGCCAGGCGGCTTTAAAGGCACTAGCCTCATGCGAATTTGACGCAAAGCTTGCCTGGGAATGCAGGGACGCTCTTAACCAACTGGCTAAACATAACAGAGTCACTGTGTTGTGGGTGCCGGGGCACGAAGGAGTGGAAGGCAATGAAATTGCCGACCAATTGGCCAGAGAAGGAGCACAGAGTCCATTCTACGGACCTGAACCATTCTGTGGCACCACCAGAGGACACCTTGGAGAGGTCCTCAATAAGTGGAAAAAAAAGCAGAAAGAGGCCGCCTGAATGCACTAAGAAGCTACTAGAGCTCCTTAAAAACGATCTAAAACTGGTCACGAGCTTCCTAACAGGTCATGGACCATAGAGATACCATCTCCACAACATGGAAAAGACTGAGGATCCACGTTGTAGATTTTTCAACTCAGCAAACGAAACTGCGGAACACATTCTTTGCGAATGTAGAGAACTGACCCGCCAAAGGCTAAAATATCTGGAAGGAGTAGTATGTAATCCCAAGGATATTACACAACTAGCTCTTAGAAATATCCTGAACTTCGCGAAAAGTGCAGGCATTTCTGGGAAAATCTAAAGCAGGGTAGTCACAAAAGACCTTTTAGGTCTAAGTGAAGAAGGGCTGAAAAGAGCGACCCCTTTACATACAATACAATACAATGCGACATCTGCAGTGGAAAATTTTTGCAAGTCCGTTTTGATAAATCTCTAAGGTTTATTAGGTATTCAAATGTTGTTTCTACCTTTAGTTTATCATTTATGCATTTTCTCATGCGGAAATAAAAGTTGGTTTTATTTTTGTTTATATGCATGATACTGTTCCCATTTTATTTATTTTGTGCCGTGTAGTGTTTGGGATTTCTTGAATGAACGGTTGAAATATTGTTGGTGAGGCTCCGGATGCCTTGCTCTTTTTCTTGTATAAATTTATTTATCATTCATAGTTGTATGTTGTTCTTGTAGAAATATTTTGAAATTCTTGTTCTCCCGTTTTTCAATATTGCTGTTAATTCTTCTGCCGTAGTTAGTCCCGGTATTGCCTTATTTTCGATTCCCGTGTTAACGGGATCTTGTACTTGTTCTGTAGTATTCCATATTCTGGATGTTTATGATGACTCTATTTTATTCTAGCAATACCATACTTAAGCTTACGGGATATGGGGTGCTTTTATGACTTTGGCTGTAGAGTTAGTTTTCCTTTTATTTTTAATGAGATATTGAGCTCACTCTCATTACTTAAATGATAGCCCCTGAGTAGATGTATATGACGGGTTCACCAACCACCGCCACCAACCAGCCCCTCTGATCAGGCACGATTAAAAAAGACCTATCAGTGCGTATTACCGAAAGGGAAAAGCCACTCTGATCAAGCACGCCTTAAAATTGAAATAGTGAAAATTAATAACGCCATAAGGCAAAGTGCTATTTAAATTAACTACATATAAAAAGTAAACTACATAACTAAATATTCAGCCAGATCAAATAATTTATCCGCCCGTCAGTCTAATTTTATTGTAACAGCCCTTCAGGCTAGCTCTCCCTCTCTCTCTCTCTGCTGTTCGTGGTTAACATTTTCGCGAGGAATATCCCAGGGGACTTACGAGATATGCATTCCCGAATATTTTGGTAATACTACTTAGAACCTTCTATACTCAACCTGAAGTTAATAAACCAAGCCTTTTTTACACCGAGTGTTTCTATCCATCTCTCCCAACTACCTATATTTGAGCTCCGTCTTCTGAAACAGCACAGCGCAACTACTGCAACGAAGTCAGGTCCATAGGCAACAAGCGATAAAAGCGTATATGTGACAATATTGGTCTTAATTTTCTTGAAGCTGCGAAGATAGTTGCTGTGCTGCTGCCAGGTAGTAGTCAGGCAACAACAAGTTTAACAAAAAACAACAATAAAATTAATAAACCGCTACTGCAGGGATGTATAACCGACATAACATACATTTTCAGGCTCATGAAAACCCCGAGAAGGTATGAAGCCATAAAATATTAAGGAAGGGCATCGATTCACACCTGGCGTGTTGTTATTAATTATAAGAACATTGGGTCTAGTTTTTTCAATGGTATAAAGAGAAATAGACAGTATAGAGTAGAATTATAACTATGAACCTAAGAATTAATGATGGATATCGCCAAGCCTAGGGAAAATAATCTAACTCTGACAGACCAAAATAGAAACTATAAGAAATAACTTGTATCAGTCCGATTTTGCCAATGTCAAATATTTTTAAAATTTCATTTATATGCCGCGTTTAGGAAAAAAGATGCTGTATTTTGCACTCATCGGTTTATTAATTCTAAATTTATTGATTCAATTTGCAGACAATTCGCTTGAAAATGCCGCTTTTCTTAATGTAAATTAACTCTATTCTAAGTATAGGTTAACGATATATTTGTATTAGCTTTTATCAGACGTTGTGACTATATTCATTTTAGTTGACAAGCGTAGCACATTGTTATTAAGATAGCTTAGCTTGATTTATATTACATTACCGTAGAACGGTCAACGAACCGATTTACATTTTTAAGAATTTTGTTAGTAAAGCCTGCAAATACGCTGCATTTGACTCGTTGATTCATATTTTAATTTTGGTTGGCATATTTCATAACTTTTGGGAACCCCTGGGTTGCTGAACACCAATTATCATTACGGAGATCGTTAGATCGTTTTGGGCCCTCTGCTTCTAAATATTTTCACACGGCAGGCTGTAGTTTTTGTAACATTCGACCGAGTAATAGGAATGTACCATTTCTTATAAATGCCAGCTGTCGATTTATATTTTTAAAAGTTTACCGTTTTGTTAGGGAATATTCTCTGTTAATTCTTGAATCCTTTCATTTTGGTGCCTTAATTGTGGCTTCCGCCTTCATGTTATCCTCATAATAAACGAGAACTAAGTTGTTTGTTATCTTAGAAATATTCCTTGTATCAAAATCGCTCGGCTTGTTTCAGTCCATCCCTACATCTTGATCGGACAGAGGCAAAGGCAAATTGACGAAAACGATCGAGAGTTCTTTCTAGTTAGATCGGTCGGAGAGGAGAGAAGTTTTCTGTTTGAGTGCAGTTTCAGAGACTCCACATTCAGTTTGTGATTTAATTCAACCCATTTATTGTGGATATATTGTGGAATCTCTTGGTGTTTTCACACGACCGATTTTTCGGGATCTACATACTATACTAGGTGAATTTTTTATCCGGATTTGATCTTTTTTGTATTGCCTGTGAAGCGCGTGGACGCCATGACGCTAACGGTTTTTTCATTATTTCTAGAGGTTTTCCACGTTCGTCAGATAAGACCGAGACCGTCGAATTTCCCTAGCCCTCACACACACTAACGAGGTAATTATTGCTCCAGTTTTGCCTAAATTAATGATTTAATTGCTTTATCTGTGTTATCTTTTTTTGTGCTTATACCGCCATTTGCTTTGCGTCCCATATGTTATCTTATCTACTCCAGTTTATCAAATCTGAATTTTTTTTAATGTAACTTGAGTTTTGGTCGAATGGGGAAGTTTATATTTTCTTTTAGGAGTGATTCATCCCTATCTATGTTATATTTAAGTTGTCTGTACCTTGGTACCTCTTTTATTTGCTGATGGGCATTGCAAGTCCATGGGTTTTTTTCTGGGGGTATTTGTTTTATAAAGAAGATATATTTATGCATGGTTTTTATTAAAGTAAGGGGGCTTCGTCTAATGAGCACTGGGTTATTTCAGGCTTTTTCTGGAGGGCCACAACTTTTATTGGAGGGCCACAACCTTTACTGGAGGACCACTACTTTTACCTGCAGGCTAGAACCACCTTTTTCTAGTGGGTTGCAAACAGGCTTTGCCAGCAGCAATTATCAGCCAATCTCGACACCGAGCTATCGAGACCTCGGCTAGATCTTCCCCTCGGGGCCATCGAGAGTCAGTACCTAGTCAGTGCTTGGCGCCTCCACCAGAGTTCGACGACCGGATTTGGGGTAGTGTACAGAAGCTTTATCTTCCATTGATTCGTTTGTTTATCCATTTAATATAATCGCTCTTGGTTTTCCTTCTGTTAATATAAATCAAACATTTACCGCCAAGCTTCGAGATAGCTCATTAATTTTATTTTCATTTATTGACTGGTTTATCGGACCAGTTAATCTGTTTGCTCTGAATTTTCTCTCTTTTTACGATAAGTCAAGCGTTGGCTCAATAATTTTATTCTTTTCATTTATCAAGTAATATAACCTCTCTGAAGTTTCTCTCTTTATAATATGAATCAAGCATCGACAGCCACGTTTTCAATAGTTTTATTCTAGTTTTGTTCTTTTATTGACTTATCGAGTCATTTGATTTAATTATTGTGGCCGTTCATGGCTACATGTTATCATTGCACAATTAAAATCGGTGCAGCTATTAGCGCACGCATACCTAGTTGTAATTAACTTAGTTAACGGTAAAGTGATCACTTCGGTTAGTAGTATTTAGGGCATATATAACCGAGTATTAACAACTGAATTGGTATCCGCACAATCTCCATATTGTGCTCTGTTTATGTCATCAATTACTTTAATAGTCATTTGACATTATTTTGTCTTAACTAACCACATTTCCGTTTAACATCTTGCTCCTGATAGATTGTTGCTGTGTTTTCAAAAAAAAGAACTTAGTAGCAAATATATTGTTCCTTAAATTTTAGATTGTGTTTTCTTGACAAGTTAAGTTATTTGATTAATTATTGGTTTGATAAGCCAGCCTATATTCTCGTTTTCTTGTTGGTTTGAAATTAAGTACCGGTTGATTTAATGAGCCGACCTAGCCACCCTGCACAACACCCACAGAGCTTTTTCCGTTTAGTTGGCTAGAATGGGTGGCGCTCAAACGACCCCACTACAGGGGTTGGGCATTTGCAATACAACTCTCAGGGGCTAGGTTTCTTTTTAATTAAAAAAAAATCTTTACTTTATTGTTAATCTTTAATAAGGAAAAAACCTGCTGCAAACTTTAAATACAATGAGTATAAAAGGAAATCACAAACTATAAGTATATAAGAAGAAACTAAAGACAAAAGAGAATGCCTTGAACCATGAAGAAACAATGTACTATGGGGATACTTTACGCTGGATCAAGGGGAGAGTAAACCAAGTTAGAGAAGATTACATCACAAAATAACTAGTTATCCCCGTTTAAATATTTGCTTTCTACAAGCGAAACATATTTCTCTAGAACTTCGAAAGTTCTTGATGCACATTGATATGAAAAGGCAGGCTGTTCCGGCACACTAAAGCCAAGTAACAAGTGCACCGAACGTAATACCGTATATTTCAGAATAATTGGAATTTTCGACTTGACACTTGGTATTTATTACTATTAGAATACAAACATTTTGACTCTGAAGTTTAGCAAAATAGATGCCTCAAGACTGCAACTATTTGAACTGGCTGGCTCAAGGATATACATAATTTGGGACGTTCAGAATGATATATTCCGGGATTTGTGTTGATAATTTCCTTGGAACTGGGTGACTTATTGCTTAGTTATTCCTCGCTCTCGTCTATGTATATTCTGCCAATACTTAATAAAACTTAAATAAACCGCAATATTTATTCGCTTTTAGTACTTATTGGTTTTTCTAAACGATCGATATCGAATTATAATTTATTTGAATAAAATTTTTATGATGAAATGTGAAATGAAACAATTCAACTGGAATAAACTATAATATTTTCAAACAGATTGGCTGCAAAAGGTATATAAAAATGTTGTATACATTATTTAGGATTAAGATGCTGTGGTGAAATTTATAGTACAATTAAATAAAAAATATTATACTAGTCCGTTTCATTTAATGGACTACTATAAAGCTTTTTATACCTACTTAAAATATTTTGTAACGGTCAGGGAATAACCGTATATTTGATCACTAATTAAAGTTAAATTTCACCAACCTTTTGTTATTTCAATTATTTTAAATTCGCAATTCTCTCAAGAATGAAGTGAAACAATTTTTGAGATAAGAATTCTTAAAATACGGATTAAATTTAAAAATAAGACACAAATAAGAATGATCACATAATATATTATACACTTTCCATAGTATAGTAATCATCATATTCAGCCCATTCGCGTCCAGTGTTGGATATAAGCCTCTCGTTATGCCACTCTAATCTATTTTGCGCTCTTTACATCCAATTTGGCCTGATACGTCTGATATCATCCGCCCATCTAGTTGGTGGTCGCCCTCTGTTTCGATAAACCTTGTAACGGATTTTTCTAGTCCATCGACCATCAGATGTTCTTGCAATATGTCCCGCCCAATTCCATTTGAGTTGGGTTATCTTTCTTACTGCATCCGCAACGCCAGTCCTCCTGATCTCTGCATTTGGAACTCTATTTCTAAGGGAGATCCCCATCATTGCGCGGTCCATTGCTCGTTGCTTAATTTCTATTTTGTTGATAGTTTTTTTAGTTAATGTTAGGGTCTCAGCGCCATAGGTCAGGACAGGCGGAACACACTGATCAAAGACCTTTCTCTTTAGACATATTGGTATATCCGATTTATGTATTTCTTTTAGGTTCCCAAATGCAGCCCAAGTAGGACCTATTCTTCGCTGGAGCTCAGTTGTCTGGTTTTCTCTTCTCAAGCGGATTTCATGTCCAAGATATTTATAAGGGGACACTTGCCGGATCTCTTTTCCACCTAAAGGAATCCCGCCGGTAATTACGAGGTTAGTAATAAACTGGGTTTTCGAAGTATTTATTTTTAAGCCGACCTTCTCTGATGCTTGTTGTAGGATTTCAAGCATATATGCCGCTTTGTCAGCTCTATCTGAGATTAACACAATATCATCTGCAAATCTTAGGTGATTCGGGAGTCGTGAGTCCTGATAAGTCAATTTAGTTCTACAGTTCAACCACTGGTTAATTTGTATGCCGATATAGTCACATGTAATTTGGTATTATTTTTATTCATTTCACATATGGTGAGACACAATTCTCTGAACCCGCCTGAGTTTAAAACCATGTAATGGCAGTTTTTTCTTATTTTAAAAATACATTAATATCAAATTACTTTTGTTAACTTAAGGCAAGCTTGAAGTACCTTCAAGGTATTTTTGTAACTGACTTGGCATTTTTACACCGCTTTCTGTTCTCAATTTCACGGAGATTTTGAGCATATATCATAACTACGATTTCTGATTGATATTGTAAACTAGAAAGCATAATAACAAAAGAACACTCAGTCTAAT
>MU182212.1:511425-528190 GCA_016904865.1 Pissodes strobi
GTAAATTGTATTCAAACATAGTCGTCATTCTAAGTGCATTCCTTCCTGTATCTGAAGACCAATATACGTACAGTTTGTTTCGAATTAAGCGAGTCGTTATTCCATCTGATATACAACCCCAGCTCAAGGAGGAACGCCGCCAGTAATCCCACTCAGTAGTACGCATCTGGGAAGCGCCCAAAATCCTCTTTTAATATAAAGTTCTAATGGACTCAAGAAACGTGGACATTACATGATCATGTCCTGGTTAGTTTCGAGTAACTGATTGTTTGATGTTCATTTCCGTTAGCTTTATTCTTCTCTTATATAACCGAAATTTTGCAAAAGGTTCTCACTAAAACTAGACTCAAACGAGATGAAGTTCGTATTATTTTCCCAAACTTATCTCCATATTTATCCAAGAAAATATTTCTAGCAAAAGTTGGAGGGGCCTGATTTATGAAGATTTCAAAGAGAAATTATGATAAATTTTTAATTTTTAGATCATTAACTAATAGTGTGATCAATACAAAAATATATTTTTATCTCAAATTTAACAGAGCATTTAATTGCGATTATTCAAGTTCCAGTGTGCCTATACAGGATGGTTAAAGCTTTTTCAAACGGAACTTACTTAATTTCAAAATGTTCCCGTTCAAGAAACTTTCAAAATAAGGTCCTTGTTCCTGCTTCTAGGCAATTGCATCATTCTCTTTTGCTACCTAGAAAACTTCGTGTCCTAATATTTTTGCTTTACTTTAAAATTTTAAATTTTAACCTCTAGTCAGATTGCTTTAAATGTACGTGAAGCTACGAAATGTTGGGATCAGATTTTACATAATACCATGATTTTACTAACATATTTCAATCAATATCGAACTTAATTTTTACATTCTTCCTCAATATAAAAATATAAGCCGAATAAAATTTCAAGTCATGCATCATTCTAGATGGAGTAGTCTTGAATTTAAACCATTTATCAAAAGAAAAAGTGAAACCTTTGATATATAGCGCTCTTACATTATAAAATCTTTATAAGCCTCAATTGAAAGTCTACAAGCTGTACTGGAATGTTTTAAAATATTGCAGGGTGTTTTTAAATAAAAAGTAACAGAAGGAACAACATTGTTTTAGAAACTACATGTCCACCCAGAACTATTATTGCAGAGCAATGTAATAGATACATCTTCAGATATCTCATTGGCGTTATTATCAACTTGAATTATATAGATGTCTTTCCTCCTCTTGTTTTTAAGGCATTTAGACCAGGTTTGGGAGTTTTTAAAGCCTTGAGACGAACTTTTAACTACCGATGCGATCAAATTTTATTAAAATCGCAATGGAAAATGTGACAATTCAAAGTTTCGTAAAAAAACTAAACTCATGAAAATGTATGCTTTTTTGCCATACCTGTGCCTTCATAGTGAAGCCGACGTTCTTATTTGTGTTTTTATGGGAAAAGAGGAACGTCATTTAATTAAAAAATATGACCTAAACATGCCTAGACTGCTTGTATCAAATCTCAAAAAATTTAAAACTTTTGGTGGAATTTAAAAACCAAAAAATTCAAAAATCAAAATTATTAATTAAACATGTCTTTGCCATGCGCTTTTTTTAATAAAGTCCAGAGAGCCATAACGTAACAAGACTACTAATGATATTATGTTTGCAACATGCGAATTGAAGTATTTCTCTCTTTTCTTCTTTTTTTACATAGAGGTATTGTCAAGCGTTGGAGACCAACGCTTTAAAGGGGAGGGGGGATGTGTAAACTATAACAAACATTTAAACTACTTATTAATTATCACTTGTCCTAAGTTTGAACTTGAACTGGGAAAATATTATATAACCATTAGGGTTAATTTATAAGCAACGAGAGCGAATAGCATGAACCTTAAAGTTGCAATGGTTAGCAGATTTTATGATATAAATAATCAAGGGAACCATCAGTCCGATAGCTTTTGTCTCTCACCAATTCCGCTCTCATCTACTGCTGTCCACAGGGATGTGGTAGAGGCTCTAACCATATCCTAATCTTCAACTAACCCAACTTGTCAGTCCAGTGATTTTTAAAGTTAAGTAGTTATTGCTGAGTGAAATAAAGATAAACTAAGAACCTTAAATAATTATCCATGAAATAACCAAATCTAACAATAAATTAACACACAATACCGCTCTTAAAAAACTTACTATAATACAGAGACTAAAACCTATAAACAATTCAAACCATGCCTCACTCGAAAGAACATGCGTGTTTTAGTAATCGAGAATAGTGTAAACTCATTAATTCTTTGACGAATAGTCGTTCTTATGGTTTTACTGAAGTACCTTCTTTATTATCTCTTCTCACCTGACGTAGATTGATCTATAATCTGAGCTATATAACCTGCACGCCATCCAAGGCGTGGCGTCACGGATAACTAATCGTGACAGGATGCATTTATTAGACAGGTCTATATACAGCTTTAGACAGGTTTGATATAATTTTAAACAGGAACGTTTACAGCTTCAGACAGGTTTGTATAAAGCTGCATATAGCTCTAGACAAGTCTGTATACCGCTTTATAGAAGTTTATACAGGTCCAATACAGCTCTAGTCAACAAATACCCTCATTTACCGCGCAGGGCAAATAAACGCAGTTCAAGACTGGTACAGAGCATATCAGCGCCAGCTCAAATCGTATCAAAACCTGTTCATAGTGATTTAGGCCTGAGATTATTTGCCAAAACATCGATTCGATCAACATCAAGTTTACATATAACCATTTTATCATCATCCTCTGAAGATTCATCTACTTCACTACCAGGTGGAACCCGTGATAAAGCATCTGGAACAATGTTCTGCGTACCCTTGCGATGTATTAAGTCAAAAGTATGTTGCCTCAGACGAATCGATCACCTAGACAATTTCCCACTAGGATTCTTAAGAGAATTTAGCCACAATAAATTATAAATATCAGTGATTACTGTAAAAGGAACACCTTCAATAAAGGCTCTAAATTTTTCAATATGAAACAATACACCAAGACATTCCTTTTCAATAACTGGATAATATCTTTCCGTACTAAAAATAGATCTACTAGCGTAAGCAATTACTTTCTCCTCGCCGTTAATAATTTGCGTAAGAAGGCCTCCTAGACCTGTATTAGATGCATCACTCTGTATATAAAACGTTGAGTAAAATCAGGTTGGGAAAGTACAGGAGGTGAAACTAAAAGCTGTTTCATATTTAAAAATAATTCCTCTGCAGCATCGTTCCACTTGATAGGTTGGCTCTTTTTCGTCCTTTAAGAAGGTCATTAATAGATGACAATAAAGTTGAAAAATCTTTAATGAATCGTCGATACCAAGAGCAAAGTCCAACGAAACATTTCACCTCTGTAGTACTTTTTGGACGTGGATAATTTACCATAGTAGATACTCTCTCTGGATCTATACGCAAAGAATTGGAACCTATAATGTAGCCAAGAAATTTTAGAGAGATTTTAGAGAATTCACACTTTTCAATATTAATAGTTAGTCGCAGCATCCTGAAGTTTTGTCTTTACGTCTGATAATAAATTTATATGTGTCTCAAAATCTGCAGAAATGACCAAAATCTCGTCCAAATAAGTGAATATGTTTGGTCATAACGAGGACCGAATATGGGATCAACTAAACGTTGTTGCGTTTGCGCTGCATTTCTAAGTCCAAATGGCATTGTTACAAAATTAAAAAGTGCTCTATACCTACTACTGCAAAAGCTGATTTTTCCTTTGAAGACTCATCCAAAGGGATCTGCCGAAAAGCCTTCCGAAGATCAATAGTAGAAATATATTTAGCATTACGAAGTGAAATTAAGATACGTTCTATAGTAGGTAAGGGGTATGAATCAGGTTTCGTAACTTCATTAAGTGGACGTCCATCGTAACACAAACGAAACTCTCCGCTGCTCTTTTTAACAAGGAGGACAGGAGAACACCAGTGGCTCTGAGAAGGTTCAATATCCCCTAATTTAAGCATTTCATCTATCTCCTCATTTAAAATCTTTGATATGTACGGCGACATTACGAAAGGTCTCTTTTTCACAGGAACAGCATCACCTGTATCAATTGAAAGAACTATTTTATTGGTGTACTATCTATATCTTTAAAACTTGAAATAACCTCTTCTGCTATAAACCGTTACTCTTGAGAAGTATCTTCTATAGAATATAAATAAGGATAGGATTCAACAAAAGGTATATTTGAAAATCCATTGACTATACTAATTTCAAAATTATCAGATTGATTTTGTATGTGCCATGAATTATCTTTAAAGTTCACTAAAATATTAAATTTTTTGGCAATATCGCATCCGAAAATAAAAGCTTGTGGTAGAGACGGTACAACTAATCCATTAATAACTTGACATTGATCATTAATAACTATGGGTAACTCAACAAGGCCTCTAACTACCTGCTGTTTACCTTCAGCAGTACGAACATTCTTATTATATCTCAAGCCTCGACTCGTAAATAGATATACAAAGAAAAACAATTCGGACCCTGTACCCACCATCCGATCACTACCTGCTATCCTGGTGAGGTTCATTCCTTTGCTGTGTGTCACTGTCAACCACGTACAACGTGCCGCGGTTTTTCAGAGGTCGGTTATCTAGTGATTTATTTACAAACAATGGTGAAACATGATTACTATTAGAAATATTTCCAATCTTTAAAAACTCAGCGACCCTTTTTAACCAATTTTCCCAATCTTTTCTATTAAAATACCTATGTTTATTATGTTTCGATTGAATTATATCAGTTTTAATAATGGAAAGATGTGGACTAGGAGAAATTTTTTGTAACTTTAATGAGGTATTCAACTTGGGAACCGTGACCATGCCTCTGGATGATGTCACCCCCTTACTATTTTTTTGAGCATTTAGTAAAAGTGTTAGGTTTAACGTTAGGTTCACCACACTTATAACAAAATATTTTTCTAGCAGCTCTACAATCTACATAACTTTGGTTTGGAAGTTTACAATTCCAACATACCAATGATTTTGCTTTAGATTTTTTCTTAATATTATTGCTATCATTTGAACCGGACTGATCATAAAAAATGTTTGAAGGATTTCGAAATCGAAACTTTTTAGAAAAGTTTTTTCTGTAATTATTTTGTTGAAAATTATTGAGATCAGGTTTAGAAGGAGTAATTTCTGAAATTTGTGCTTTATGAGCAGTTTTATCTTTAATATAGTTAGCCTCTTTTAACTTACGACAAAGTTCAGAGAGTTCGGCAACTGTCTTTATATCTACGAGCGCTAGCCTACTTATGAATCCTGGCAAAAGGTTTTGGCGAATATGCTTAACTCTTGAAACTTCTGGAGGAACTCGTGATAACCGACTAAAAAGTGCTTGTATATGGGCAATAAAAACATCAGTCGACTCCCCTCTTTTCTGTTTTCTTTTCTTAATTTGATCCCACAAATCATCCTCTATGTCATCATGCAAAAAAACCTCTCCAAAATCGAATAGTGAGAGAATCCCAATCATCATTTATAGAAGACTTTATACATCGGTACCACACGAATGCGTCACCAATAAAAATTTCGGCTGCAGATTTAAACATGTCATCATTAGATACATTCCTAGCCTGCGCAAGTTCACTTAATCTTTCTAAAAAGGAGTATAATTTATTTGATTTACCATTAAAGGTTACCTGCTATTCACTAATAGGAATATTTCTTGTTGCGCAGTGTACAACCGGGGCAGCTACATTAATCTGGATTTTGACCAGGAAGAAGTTTATCAACTAAATCAGCTTCCAATTTATAACAAGTAGCGGTTACGTCTTGTATGTATCTTTTCAATTGGATCCTCATGTAAAGGAATTCGCTTTGCCCTACCCATAACATGATTTAAACACGATTTGATTCTTTTAAAAGCTGAATCTGATTGAGCACCCTCAAAATCTTCGATAACTTTAGTAATTGAAGCAATGCTACGGTTAATGCCTATCTGCTCTTCATCTGCCTCTAATCTAATAATAATAAAATTTATCTCAGAACCAGGTTTTGTTTCCTCCTTTTTTAAAAGTCTAGCTAAAATTTTCCGCAACAACTCTAGTAGTAGTAACAAGACGTATTTTTAATTCATAATCTAACTCGTAGTCTACTAAATGATTAGGCTGAAAGTCAAAAATTCCAGACATTGTAAGCCTCTATATGATGTCAAATCTGAGAAGTAACAATATTAAATACTTAAATATTACCTTTAATATAAATAAAGAAAACTTGTCAAATCTGATCAACTGATAATACAAGAATAAATACCACAATCAATTAACCTTCAAAAAGTTTTATGATCAAAAGTTATGAGGTGGTGACTTAAATTAACATCACCCTGTATATATCTATGCCTCATAAAAAGTATAAATCTGTATTTAACCATAAGAAATATACAAGAGCACTTTATAATTGGTTGAGTCAGCGTGAAATCTTATTATTGGAAAAGATTTCATTTTGATCACCCCATATGTAAGAGTTGACTATGAGAAAAGGTGGTGGATTAACCCCAAAAATGAATAGGCATCCTCAAGGATTAGACAAAAATAAAATAGGCCAAGCCCTTCTGACGCCTAATGGCAGTAATGGCACAAGATTTTGAAAATCTTTTGGCCTAATGGACCCATGATGGTTCTAAAGTTCAAAACTATGAAATCAGGTCAACCAGACTTTTCGACCACCATGAAGACATAGGCCACTTGACATCAGACTAGCGCTAGCGGCGGACCATCAACCCACCGTTATCCCAGACCCTCCTCCCTTACTCTTCCATGTCTTCGTGATGCAACTGGTTGTGTGTAAGTACGGAGATGATCTAGGAGTCTGCATAGTTGGCCTTCACTTCGGCGAATCAAGTTCAAACCCCGTCGGTTTTTTTAAATTTTAAGGTTTTATTGCTAAACAGTTTTTTTCTTGATTTTCGGTATGTCTTGGGTTAGTTTGGGTAAGCACTTGGTTTGTTACCTTTTCTTGAGCCCCCTAGCGAGCGAAGCGAGCAGAGGGCCATGCGAAAATTGAAATATTACTAGTTGTAATACGTGCCCGTACTTTGGATGCATTTTTTACGATATATTTTGCTTTATTTAACTAAAAACAAGGATATATTTAACAAAAGCCGTATTATAGTGGATATACAGCAGCTTGCATGTGTTTCCGCGAATACATTCCACTGCATTCAATACATATTACAACATTGAAGTCAAGGGAGAAAGGTCAGGTGGTCCGCCGCTAGCGCTAGAGTCTAGTTCTTAGACAAGGAAAGAAGAGGACAGATAACATGGGAAAAAGCCTGTTACCCGCTGCCACATAAATTACTGGGTAACTTCAATAAATTAATTGAAATTATAAGTAGTAAATAATAATTAATAAGTTAAAGAATTTTCAGTCGTAAAATAATATAGCCATTTTATAGGTAGAGTATTAAAAATATATTACCTACGCCTATGTTGAATGACTCTCCTTGAAGAAGATTTATGGCTTTGTTGACTATTTAATGACTGAAAATATCCAAGATGGGGTATAAAATTTCTCTCGATAATTAAATAAACATCCCTACCATGATATCCTTAACACAATGTGTACATTATGCATTATTATTAAAACAAGAAATTTGCAAATAAACTACAAGGTCAGCAGACAATATTTACCTGTGAAATGAAATTCCAGGCTCCTTCTTCGCACTTCGACTCTTGCAACCATATGCCGAACAATTTACCATTATGAATCTTAGTTTTTATCTCTCTTTGTTCAAAAACTCACAAAATAACTGCAAAATAGCACCGCCACAACAATAGATATGTTTGCCACATAAATAATGGCTGCCGCTCTGAAAAGGCTTCAATTTCAATACATTGGCTTAATGTCATGCGCGGTATCCTTACTCTTACCTAATCTAAGGTCTAGTCACTTGACCGCTTGACCTCGCTTTCCGATGTCAATTGTCAGCTCATTGACATCGAGCGGCGAAAGCTTGCAACACGTTTTTCTGTTTGAAGTTGAAAATGAAGGTAAAGATTTTATTTATTTTTTTTTATTTTTTTTTTGTTAATTAAAAATGAACCTAGCCCTGGAGAGATTCGCGTTACAAAGCCCGACCCTTGTCGTGGGGTCGTTTCAACGCCACCTGTTCTCGCCAGCTAAACGGAAAAAGCTCTGCGGGTGTTGTGCAGGGTGACTAGGTCAGCTCAAAAAAATCAACAGATACTTAATTTCAAACTATCCAGAAAGCTAGAAAAATTGTGACACTATAATCAACTAACTTATCCTATCAAGAAAACACACTCTAAAAATTTAAGGAACAATATAATTGCTAAGTTCTTTCCTTTTTTTGAAAACACAGCAACAATCTATCTGGAGAAAAAGGTTCAATTACAATTTGGTTAAGTACAGACAAAAGAATGTCAAATGACTGTTAAAATAATTGATGAAATGAACAGAGTACAATGTGAAGATTGTACCGAGACCAATTCAGTTGGAAATACTCGGTTCTATATGCCTTACTACTAAATGCACTAAATACTACTTATCAAAGTGATCACTTGACGTTACCTAACCTAATTACAACTAAGTAAGCGTGCGCTACAGCTGCACTAATTTCGAGTGCCGCAATGATAATATGCCGCAATGAGCGGACACAATAATTAGATAAAAAAAAAATGAGAAGTTAATAAAAGCACCAGATTAAATTAAAACTATGGAAAGCTTGATTCATATGATAAAGAGATAAAATTCCGAGCGGCTATATCACTCGACTAATAAATGAAAAGTAGGAAATTATTCAGCCAGCGCTTGATTTTTATTAAAATGGGTAAACAACTCAAAGCAATCAGATTAACTGGTTCGATAAACCAGTGAGTAAAGGTAAATTAAATTAATTGAAATCAATGAGCGACCTCAAAACTCGGCGTTCAATGTTTGACTTATATGAATAAAGGAAAACGAAGCGTGATTATACTAAATGGTAAACAGAAGGAACAAAACTTATAGTACGATACCTGGATCCCGTCGTCGAACTCTGGTGGAGGTGCCGGCACGTAGAGATACCCAGGAACGGCTCTCGACGGCCTCTCGTGAGGGAACCAAATGGCTGTAGCACTTCGATGAGGGTTCTGGCCCTCTGCAAAACGGTGTAGTCCCTCAGTGAGACTTCTGGCTCTCCAGAAGAAGTTGGGGCCCTTCAGAAGAAAAGTGGTAGTCCTCTAGCCCTCCAGGAAAAGTTGTGGCCAATAAAGGTTCTGGCCCTCCAGAAAATGTTGTGGCCCTGCTTCTGGCCCTCCAGAAAAAATTGTGGCCCTTGAATGAAACTTCTGGCCCTCCAGAAAAACCCTGAAATAATCCAGTACGCATTGAATGAAGCCCCATTACTTTAATGAAAATCATAGACCCCCCCCTTTTGCATAAATACATCTTCTTTATAAAACAAATTTTCCCAGACGAAAAAAACTCATGGACTTGCAAAGCAATAAGACAAATAAAAGAGATATTAAGGTTCAGACAACTTGAATATAAAAAGATAGGTATGAATCACCCCTAAAAGAATATATAAACTTCCCCATACGACCAAAATTAAAGTTGCAGTTAATATTAATATCGGATCAGATAAAATGGAGTAGATAAGATAACATGTGAGAAAAGCAAATGGCGATATTTGCATACAAAAAAGGTAACACAGATAAGCAATCAATTTCATTAATTTAGGCAAAACGGTAGCGATATTTACCTCAAACTCGGACGTGAGGGTGGACTATGAGAGAATCGACGGTCTCGGTCTTATGGGACGAACGTGGAAGCCCCTATAAATAATGGAAACAAAAAAATTTTGCATCATGGCAGTCACGTGCTTCACAGGCCATAGAAAAAGAAATCCAGAGAAAATGCTTACCTAGTACAGCATGTAGAGCCCGAAAAATCGGTCGTGTTAAAACACAAGCAAAACAACACAATAGATCCCTTATCAAAAAGGGTTGTATTATAGCACAATACTAAAACGTGAAGTTTCTAGCTATACTCGCAAATGTTCCTCAACTCGTGAAAGGCCGTCCACTCCTTTCGTCAATTCGTCTTCGAGATTCGATGCTGTGTCACATGTAGTGAGGGGCGGAAACATGCCGAGTGATTCGATCCAAGGAATAATTCGAAGATATTATGCGACCGAGCTCCAGCTTGTCATGATGACAACATGATACCGGAGACCACAATCAATGCATTGAAATCAAGGGATTCACGAAATAATAGAGAATATGACCTAACAACACGATAAACTTTTAAAAATTTAAATCGACAGCCGATCCTACTAGAAGCAGTACATTTCTATTACTCCGTCACGGAGGTCATAAAAACTACTACTAAAATACGGATCAACCAGTTAAATACAGCGTTTTTTTGCAGGCTTCACTAACAAAACTCTGAAAATATAAATCGATTCGCTGGCTGTTTATGATAATATGATACAAATCAAGCCAAGTTATCTTAATAATAAGGTACCTCGTTTATCAACTAACATAAATAGTCACAACAGATTCTAAAAGCTAATACAATTATATAGCTAATCTATACCTAAAATATAGTTAATTCATATTAGGAAAGCAGCATTTTCAAGCAAATCAATTAATAAATTTACAATTAATAAGCCGACGTGATGGCATTTTCAAACGAATTGTTGGCACATCAATTAATAAATTTAGAACTAATGCCTGCAAAATACAGTATCCTTTTCCCTAGGTACGGCATATAAATGAAATTTTAAAATTGGAAAATCGAACTGTTACAAGCTGTTTTCTCATGCACAGTGCAATATAGGATTAACATCAGTGTCACTCGGGTTCTTGAGTCATCATTGTAACCACAATCAAAAATGACGTCATATTTAAATATTAATTTGCATGAAACATAATGACTAAAGATGAGAATTAATTCAAACGAAAACAATATTTATTGGGAAATTAAGGCAATATTGAATTAATAAGATCAGTGGCTTGAATAAATATATCAAAAGTATGTTTTATTACTATAAGAAATCGAGCCATGAAGAAAGGTTAATAGTTCTTACCAACATCTCGTAAGAAGAAGGTTAAAGACCGTCTGATACTTCGTGGCGTAATAACTTAATGTTTGCTTAAGTTATGTATGTTCTAAATAAATACAAATGAGAGTAAACATATAACAAATACATTTACGGGTTAAGTGTCATTTTTCCAGAGAGTTAATTGAATACATTCAAGGCATAATATATGAAAACAGTTGTAATCACGTATATTGCTTGCTCTTAAAAAAAAAGGCAGGTAGCATTTACCAATAATATATTCAGAAAAAATTAAATGCTACAAGGATATATAATTCCTTATCTTAGTTTTATCGAACTTTTAATCATTTATGATATTTTATCGCAACTATTACAGTTGCTGACCGGTATTTGATTAAGTCATACCGACTGCTTTCATTACCGTATATAATATGATTTTGGTTAGCAAATATCTTATCCTACATAACTACCGCTTTAGATTTTTGTACCTATGCAGATTACCGAATTGAGCTCATTTCGATTTCCCCTGCAAATCTTCATTAGTCACTTGTTCTCTTCACAGGGTAGTTTATTTGAATTAATATTTTTTAACTGTATTTTTATCCACTGAAATTATCGCTACCATGGGATTCATTTATAGTTGATTTGTTATTTAGGAGATTAATCTTTATTTAAGGTGTTCTGTGATAATCTTAAAAATAGGAACTAGGCAGTATTAATGATTTAGATCTTAAGACTAAGGATTAATGATTGGGTGATACTTATTTTAAAGAATCTCATCATTATTTTAAGTGCGATATCATAATCTCAATTAAATTTGATACATAATTAATTTTCCCTTATGCACGTTATGTCATATTAGAAAATTCAGTGGTAGAGTTGACAGTTCGCCCAACTGTCAACTCTACGTGTGACACCTATAAATATTAACACCGCTGAGTGAACCAGGCATAGAACCTGATGTTGAGCAATTAACTAATCGTGTTACAGTTTATGTAGGTCAGAAATGACAGGTGAGGTAAAGTCCGGAAATTTATACTGAATGTCTTAGCCCATGTGACCTAATTTCAATATGTCTAACGGTTATTAAAACTTTTAAAATACTGTTGTTCAAGTCGCCGGAGATGTCACATGATGATCACGATAAGCTATGGAGGAGGATAAAAATGACGTGTTTCTAAGGGATTTCGAGGTTTTGAAGGTCTACTGGCAACATTATGTTAGGTAGTTACCAGAAAATGGTTTTTGAGTTATGGATTAGTGTTTATTTAAAAATTCCATCTTGTATGATATGCTGTGTTACTACGTTTGCTTGCTAAAGTAATTTTAGATCCTCCAGATCTCCATTGAGTGATATCAATCAGTCACAAAAGGTGAACCAATAGCGCGATATTTAAAATTAAACATGTTTCAAGTTATCATGTGTGAAGAAATTGTTCAGATATAAGTCTCTGATCGTCTTCATTTTTCCAGACCTCAAAATGTTCCTTCGTAGATAACGATTGTCTTCGAATAAGGTGCTGAAAGAAACAAAGTAAAAATTAATTGTGCTTTTGTTACAAGCCATCTAAATGCAAAAGAAAAACTTTCGTTGTAATTGGTCCATTTTATTTCATCTTCCACCGTGCTGATTTTGCCATTTCGGAAGCAATTAGCGCATTCATAGTAAATCCAAAATTAATTTCAGTCTACCAACAAAAACAGCTGGCAATTTTCTCTATGAATTTCAGCTTTCATCACAAAGAATTATGTATAAATGTGCTTGTCTAATGAAAATGAAAGCTTAGTCTTCCATAATAGATATTAATGAGCCTTTTAAACTTAAAAGTTTTAGAAGATATAAATTTATCTCTCGCTCGTTTCGAAAGTAGGCACTAATGAACACAGTGGAGCGCACTAACCCCAAACGAGCTCAAAAGTAATTTTAAAGGTAATGCATTTACTCATCAGAGATATTTAAATCAACTTTATTTTCTTTTTGCATCGTTTATCGTAGTGAATTAAAATCATTTATAAATTATGTGTACACGAGCAAGGAAATTGTGATTGCAAGATTTTAGTTTAAAATGTCCTTTTGATAATTGGGGAAAGGTATTAGGGACTGAATGTTTTACATCTGAACCATAATGAGGGTGAGATATAATATTAAAGGTTACAGATATTTAAATAGTCTTAAGCACACCAAATTGGAGAAACTGCAGAGGGTGCCCCATTTCCGACACTTTTAGCGGTTATTATCAAAGGCAGAGTGTTGCAGTTTTCACTTTACTGTACTACTACTATCAATTATTATTTTGAAAGAAAATATTTACATTAATAAGCTTAAGTAAATAGGTTTAATGGATGTTTAAGTATAGGTAGAATGTATCTAGACATGTTAAATCAATATCTAGGATCTCAAAAGAATTATCGTTCCATTTTCTGGAATAAAACATTCTAAATTTAAATCCTGTATATCCTTGGGGCAGCGAATTCAAATAGTTGCACTGTTCAGGAATCTATCTGGCTCAACTTTTGTGTCATGTTTGTCGTCTAATAGAAGCAAATAACAATAAAGTCAGGTCGAAAATGGTTATCATCTTGAAATATAGCATTGTTAGTGCCCATTCAATTTATTACAGTCTAATGGATTACTATTTTTTGATATCTTAATTTGTAAGAAACATTTTCGTAGGTGATAAAAAATATTGAACTTACTATCTAGTTGATTAATGGGCAAAACATGTTATCAGCTATTTGAAAGATACTGGTGCCACGACTTTGTATTTCAATCTAAATAAGCTCCACAAGGAAAAGAGGCACAATAATGACAAAACTAGAAGTAGTTAAGTTGAAATTAAAGTATTGTTAGTACAACGACAAATTAATTAAATTTGCATTAATTTAAGATTAATCTCCCCTAAAGGGACACCGGTCAGAAACATGGCACAGATAGGTGAAATGAGAGGTTAATTTATTGCCCTGAACATTATCAACACTTGTTGCATAATTATCAATTCAACTCAAACTCTCTGGAAAGTTATTTAATCAATTTGCATCTTTTGCAATCCACAATGTAATTTATTTTACTTGCAGTTACATTTAAAGGAACCAAATATATTTAAAGAGAAAACTATCAGTTCAGTACGACAATAAATCGCTTCAACTCTGTTGCCATACACGAAGTAATTTACCTGACATAACTAAAAAAATTAAGTTGAAACCCAAAACGTGATCACCTTCCGTTTACACTTCCTTAAGTAAATAAGACGTAGTACCAACTGCAGTACAATTTGTTGTGCGTAAAACCCTTTTAAATGAGTTAGCAATATAAAATAAATAAAATGTAACCTACCCTTAAGGATGCGGCCAGCGCAACATGTATTCCGACTTGCTCGTCAGCGTGGGAGTGGGTCAATTATTTACTTTGACTAAGGCGCCACCAGTTTGAAATAACTAAATCCGCAAACCCAAACTAGAAGATCCTTGGTCTTAAGAATTCTTAAGAGCGATTCAAAATCAAATGACTATCAACTACACTTGTTTGGTTGAGGTATTTCAGTGCAAATAAAAGACGGTAACATTCGTGCAGCTTTACGTTTATTGGGCGCTTGTTAGATTGGACGTTAACGTGTTGTCATTTTTGTTTCAATAAATAGAATGATATAGATATAAAAAAATGTAAGAGCTTAATTGAAAACGAGTAATAATTTATATAGAAGCGAAATAAAAGTCTTTAAGTCTTCCTCCACTTAATTTATTGAGCAATTTAGCTCAGGTAGCTCGACATGTTTCGAACATATAAATGTTCATCATCAGGAGAGCTAAAAGAATTTACCCTTATTCAAGTGCTCAAGTTAATACAATAACACGTAATAGAATACAACCAAAAGTATAATTTAAACCAACGGCTACAAATGAAAATCTACTCACCAGAGCTCGGGTCCGAAGACCACAGTAAGAAGGGGAAAAATTCAACCCTTAGGAGGAAAGTACCATCCTATCATATGGAATAAAATGTAGGAGGAAGAAAAGAAGAAAATTCACTGAAAAAGAGAGATTAGTTAGATTGATTGCTGGAAATTTGTCATACCATTGTCTTACTTAAAATACATGTTACCCAAATTTAAAATAAATATATTGTGTGCCACATAGGGCTTTAATTATTTATTTTTCTTCTTTTTGGGGCTCATTTTGTCGATTTATAAAAAAAATTTTCTCAACGAAACCAAGTTTGTCACGTTGATGGCCACGAGTGAAAATTTAAGGTTAGGTTGACGTTGACAGATGACAGAATGTCAAAAAAAGCAGGAATGACAAATGAAGTTCGAAGCAATCTTCCTCTTCTCTTCCCCGAGTCAACCAATGGTTGGTGTGTTGGAATCATGGGTGGGAATTAGGGCCCGAGCTCCAGGGCCCATGCGCAGGCTTCCTTCACGGAGGGCAAAACAGCAAACCCTGAAGCATACATGCTCAAGCAGAGATGGCGTTACTGTGGCAAAATACAGAAACCAAAAGTTCACAGACCAAGAAGGCATTCACCAATTTATGGAGAATGGTCTTCCGATCCAGGAAAACAAAAGGAACATTAGTTATTAATAGTAAAGTAGAACAATGCTCAAAGAACAGAACAATGCTTTAAAGAGGGCAGGTATGTTGAGAGAATCAGGAACCAAGATCCGTGTTCAAGAAAGGTTTAAGGAGTTAAAGAAGTGAGTCGAAGAATGTTGAAGTTGGTCATTTACGCATCTAGGGTTGTTTGAATTTGCAGCTTTATTAATTTCAAGAATTTCTAAAAGATCCAATTTGTTACCTTTATGACAGAAATGTAAAAATTTAGTATCTAAGGTGGGATCAAAATTGTGGTTGTTAACATAGATGTGTCTTGAAAAATTGGATTTTATGCTAGATGGGCAACGATTAAGGTTCCTGGCCCTTTCAATTTCCCTGCAATGTTCATTAATTCGGGTGGTAAATTTCCTGCCAGTTTGGCCGATGTAAAAAGCACCACAGTCCTCGGTCGAGCAATTGACTTGATAAACTCCAGATCTGTGTTCTGAGGGAATATGATCTTTTGAATTAACTACGTAGGATCTTAAAGAATGTTTAGTTTTGAAACTGATGTTAAAATTATGAGCAGAAAAAATATTTTTTAATTTATATGAAATAGGGCCCCAAAAAGGTAAAGAGAAATATCTGGAATTGTTCTGTTCTTTAAAAATTAAATTCTTATTTAAAGACTTGTTCAAGTGTTTGAAATAAATTTTGTTAATAAGTTTAAGAGGGAAATTATTGTTAATTGCGATATGTCTAATGGTATGTAGTTCCTTGTCAAACTCAGCCTTCTCCAAAGGGATAGAGAAAAGTCTCGAAAAGTAAGAATGGAATGCCGCAAACTTATGGTTATGAGGGTGATTAGAAAAATAGGGTATAGTGCTATCAGTAGAAGTTGGTTTACGATAAATTGAGAACTTAATTGAATTGTTGACACGAGAGAGGTTAAGGTCAAGAAAGGGTAGAGAGAGATCCACTTCAGTCTCATAAGTAAAGTCTATAGAAGGATGTAGAGAATTCAAAAAAGAAATAAAGTTGTTTAAGTTGTCTAAATCACCTTGAAAAATACATAAAATATCGTCCACGTATCTCCTGATGAAGAAAATGTGTTTGAAAAGATGGTTGTTTATAATTTTATTTTCAAGGTTAGACATGAAAATTTCAGCTAAAAGAGGTGAGAGACTAGAGCCCATTGCTACACCA
>MU182212.1:533190-572812 GCA_016904865.1 Pissodes strobi
CAGCCCCTCTTGTCACAAACTGTCATTGATCAGCTCCAGACTTTGCAGGCAACCTTTACATTGTCCTGCGACACACGTGGAATACAACAAGATGGTTGCCACCAAATTTAATAGCATCCTCAATATGTAATAAAACGTACCTATGGCTATATGATATTATGTATTGCTGGCAGGATAAAGAAAACCGATGATAAAACCATTATCACAATGACGAAACAAACAGAAACTACTTCATTTCGGCCCGCGGCCATTTTAAACTCCTAACATCAAAACTGCTAAAAACATAAATCAGCGGCGCAATAATTCAGGCCTTTAGTCAAGAGCCTGCGTCTCGGTTGGGACCAGCTGCGAAGCAACCAGGGCGGTGTTGCCAAATTTAGGGAACACAACGCAACCACCAAATCAGATTGCCTGCGTACATCAACCGAAAGCTCAGTTAAGTCGTTTAACTTCAAACTGATGGTAGCATATCAATTAATTTTGTTGTTTCTTGTTGGCTTGGCCCGGAAACACATCAAAATCGCACGAGGATCGCTAAAGAAACATGTACATCTGGCAACATTCCCAGTGTATCCCTCAATAGGCAACCAACAATTATTGTCAAGTCGGTTGAAGATTATATCAGAAATAAACATTGACTGAATTTTTAACTTTTCCTATTAAATATTGAAACATATCCAGGAAAATAACCGACAAATTCCGAAAGTAATATTTCTGCCATCCATGAGAATGTCACCAAGGATGTGATTATTAGGAAAGGTAAGAGAATTATTTAATATTTTGAAATGCACTGCTATAAAGGCATAACCGTGAATGTTTTCTCGATAGCGATGACCAGAATACAGTACGATTTATTGATTGATTATGTTCTGTGCCAATGAAAATGTTTATAAAGCCCGATCGACCCTATCAAACAGCCCGAGAAAATGAAGTTACGTACACGACTAGCGAACCCTCAATTTTCCCTAAAACAGCTCGATAAAAGGATACCATGCAGGTATCTAAACGAATATTTTTATACTAAATTGACATGTAATACACTGCTGTTAAAACAAGCAAAATGAAATATCTACGTTAACAATTGAACAAATAGTAAGTTCGCCCTTGAGTGAACCACACTACAGTTAATGAGAATTTAAACTTATTTAATAAGTACACGCCTTAAAGATTTATATTATAACTCCAAAAATAAGGAAGATAATTAAGTTTTAAGTTACGACCTCTTTAGAGACTTGTATTATAATCCAAATATAAGGAAGAAAATTAAGTTTTATATTCTGACTTATATAGCAATATTAGATCCGACTTAAATGAAAATATACTTATCTGTAACTGGCAAGATCGACTGCTGAAAAACTCTTATGGGACGGTTGGCTTGCTCTACTAGTTAATAGAGACTCATGGACACATACATCACTTGTAAACTTCAGGAAGTCGTTCTAAATTTAAATCCTTTATATCCTTGGGGCAGCCAATTCAAATAGTTGCAATGTTCATGAATCTATCTGGCTGAACTTTTGTGTCATGTTTGCCGTGAAAACTATCAGTTCAGTACGACAATAAATCACTTCAGCTATGTTGCGATACACGAAGTAAATTACCTGTCATAACTAAAAATAAATAAGTTAAAACTCAGAACGTGATCACGTTCCGTTTACACTTCCATAAGTAAATAGGTCGTATTACCAAATGCGGCACTGCTGCTTAAACAAACAAAATAAGATGTCTACGTTAACGATTTAACAAATAGTAATTTCACCTTTGAATAACCCACACTACAGTTAATAAGAATTTAAACTTAATAAGTACACGCTGCATAGTATAATTCCAAAAATAATTAATAGAGACTTATAGATACATCAATTGTTACCTTCAGGAAATCCTTCTAAATTTAAATCCTGTATATCCTTGGGGCAGCTAGTTCAAATATTTACACTGTTCAGGAATCTATTTGGATGAACTTTTGTGTCATGCTTGCCGTCTAATAACAGCAAATATTATTTCGAAAATTGCTATAATCTTAAAATATAGGATTGTTAGCGCCCATTTCACTTATTACAGTCTAATGAAATATTATTTTTATGTCGTAATCTGTAACCAGCATTTTCGATAGCGTGTTCCGTTACACCCGTTAGGGGATCATGAGACCTAAAAAATCATATAATTCAAAACCTAGTCACAAAATGGAATAAACAGATTTTATCCTCCATCTAATGTACATATACACATTTTTTTATCTTAATATGTTGTAATTTTGTATTTTAATCTATTAAGGTTCACGAAGAAAAGAAACAACAATCATAACAAAACTAAAAGTAGTTCAGTCGAAATTAAAGTACTGTTATTACAACGGCAAATTAACTGAATTTGCATTAATTTAAGACTTATATCCCTTAAAGGAACACCGATAGGTAAAATAAGAAGTCAGTTTATTACCCTGAATTTTATCCACACTCGTTGCATAATTATCAAATTCAACTCAAAATTGAAAAGCTATTTAATCAATTTGCATCTTTAACAATCCACAATGAAGAAACCAAATATATTTAAAGTAAAAACTATCAGTTTAGTACGACAATAAATCTCTTCAGCTCTGTTATATACACGAAGTAAATTACGTCACATAATTAAAAAAATTAAATTAAAACCAAAACGTGATCACGTTCCGTTTACACTTCCTTAAGTAAATAAGACCTATTACCAACTGCGGCACTGCTGCTGAAACATACAAAATAAAATGTCTACGCTAACGATGTAAGAAGTAGTAAGTTTGCCTTTGAATAACCCACACTAAAGTTAATGAGAACTTAAATCTATTTAATAAGTACTCGCTTTAGAGATTTATATTATAATTCTAAAAATAAGGAAGATAATTATTAAGTTTTAAATTACGACTTCTTTAGAGATTTATATCATATCTCAAAAATAAGGAAGGAAATTAAGTTTTATAGTGTGTCTTATATAGCAATATTAGATCTGATGTACCGATGTAAATTAATATTTACCTATCTGTGACTGGCAAAATCGACTGTTGATGATAGGTTCCAGAACTGCAGGAATACGCTTTATGGGACGGCTGGCTTACTATTATAACAGAGACTTACGAATACATACATCACTTGTTAACTTCAGGAAGTATACTACTACGTGGAAGAGAATAAGCAAGAACTCTTCCAAGGTAAGGAAGAACCCTTTAAATACATAATGTGTGTCTTTGACTTAAAATATACAAAAAAATACAAGCAGAATGAAGAGAAATAGAAAATCAATATACTATCTCTTAAGGGTTTTGTATTTCTACATATTTCAACAGTTCCTTGGAATCCGGCTACGATGAACGGAACGGCTGAAGAAGGCAGAAACTCTGCATTTTCATTCCATTTATATCCTAAACAGTAACATCATTTTCGTAGGCGTGATAAAAATATTGAACTTACTATCTAGTTGATTTATTTCACTCTTTCCTGTAAAGGGACAGCGGTAATTAGACACGTGGAACAGATAGATGAAATGAGAGGTCAGTTTATTACCTTGAATATTATTCTTACTCGTTGCACAATTATCAATTCAATTCAAAATTTGTGGAAAGCTATTTAATCAATTTGATTCTTTTACAATCCACAATGTAAGTTACTCAATTATATTTACATTTTAGAAAACCAAATATGTTTAAAGTGAAAACTATTAGTTCAGTACGACAATAAATCACTTCAACTATGTTGCGATACACGAAGTAAGTTACCTGTCATAACTAAAAAAAAGAAAATTAAAACCCAAAACGTGATCACGTTCCGTTTACACCTCCTTAAGTAAATAAGGCGTATTACCAACCTCGACACTGCTGCTTAAACAAGCAAAATAAAATGTCTGCGTTAACTATTTAACAAATAGTAAGCTCGCCTTTGAATAAACCACACCACAGTTAATGACAATTTAAACTTATTTAATAAGTATGCGCTTTAGAGATTTATATTATAATTCCATAAATAAGGAAGATAATTAAGTTTTAAATTACGACCTCTTTGAATACTTATATTAAAATCCAAAAATATGGACGAAAATTAAGTCTTGTATTCTGGCTTATATAGCAATATTAGATCTGATGTACCGATTAAAATTAAGGTTTACTTATCTCTGACTCGCAAAATCGACTGGTGATGATAGGTTCCAGAACAGCAGAAATACCCTTTAGGGGACGTTTGGATTACTATACTGCTTAATACAGACTTATGGATACATACATAACCCTTTAACTTCAGGAAATCGCTCTAAATTTAAATCCTGTATATCCTTGGGGCACCCTAGTTCAAATAGGTGCACTGTTCAGAAATCTATATGGTTGAACTTTTTTATCATGTTTGCGGTCTAACAGAAACAAATAACAAATTTCATCGAAAATTGCTATCATCTTGAAATATAAGATTGTTAGTGCCCATGCAATTTATTACAGCCTAATGAAATACTATTTCCGATATCTTAATCTGTAACAAGCATTCTCGTAGGCGTGATAAAAAATTTGAACTTACTATCTATTGATTTATTTCACTCTAGGAAATTTTCACAATATTATGATTTGTTCATTTGCACGAATTTAAATCATATTATTTATATTAGAACTTGTTCGTACATTTACATGACTAGAATAACTATGTCGTGGACACATATACTTTCAACAGAACATGTTCCGTTTAGGAGACCTAAAAGTCGTGTACTTAATTTAAGATCTAGTCACAAAATGGAATAAATTGATTTTATCTTTCATCTAATGCCATCTACGAATTGTTGGTTTTAATATGCCCCTACGGGCGAAACATAATATTTTCTATTTGAAAGATACTGATGCCACGATTTTGGGTTTCAGTCTAAATAAGCTCGACAAAGAAAAGAAACACAATAAAAACAAAACTAGAAGTAGTTTGGGTTAGTTGAAATTAAACTCCTCTTATTACCACGACAAATCAATGTAATTTGCGATAATTTAAGATTTACCTCCCCTAAAGGGACACCGATAGTTATAAACTAAGAACAGACAAGTGGAATGAGTCGTCAGTCTATTACCCTGAATATTAGCCACACTCGTTGCATAATTATCAATTTATGGAAAGTTGTTTTATCAATTTGAATATTTTGCAATACACAATGTATATTATTTTTCCTGCAGTTTCATTTGAAGTAACCAAATATATATGAAAACTATCAGTTCAGTACGACAATAAATCACTTCAGCTCTGTTGCGATACACGAAGTAAATTACCCGTCACGAATAAAAAAATTAAATTAAAAGCCAAAACGTGATCACGTTCCGTTTACACTTCTTTAAGTAAGTAAGACTTATTGCCATCTGATGCACTGCTGCTACATTCCGCAAAATAAAAACGATTTAATAAATAGTAAGTTTGCCTTTGAATAACCCACACTACAGTTTTAATGTGAATTTAAACCTATTTAATAAGTAAACCCTTTAGGAGAAGGTTGGCTTGCTATACAGGTTATTAGTGACGTATGGATATATACATCACTTGTTAACTTCAGGAAATCGTTCTAAATTTGAATCCTGTATATCCTTGGGCAGCTAGAACAAATAGTTACACTGCTCAGGAATCTATCTGGCTGAACTTTCGTTTCTTGTTTGCGGTCTAATAGAAACAAATAACAAATGTCAGGTCGGAAATTGCTATCGTCTTAAAACATTTGGAATTGTTATTACCCATGCAGTTTACTACAGTCTAATGGACTACTAGTTTTTTATATCTTAATATGTAGGAAGCATTTTCGTAGGCGTGGTAATAATATTGAACTTACTATCTAATTGATTTATTTCACTCTAGAAAAATTTCACAAAATTATGTTTTGTTGATTTGCATGAACCTAAGACCTATTATTAATATTAAAATTTATTCTTACTTATACATAACTAAAAAAACAATGTCTTGAACACAGTATATTTTCGACAGAAAATGTCCCGTTACACCCGTTAGGGGATCATGAAACCCAAATAACTACTCCAGCTCTGCTGCGATACACGAAGTAAATTACCTGTCATAACTAAAAAAAAGCATTAAAACCCAAAACGTGATCACGGTCCGTACACTTCCTTAAGTAAATAAGACGTATTACTAAGTGCGGCACTGCTTCTAAAACACGCAAAATAAAATATCTACGTTAACGATTTAACAAATAGTAAGTTCGCCTTTGAATAACCCACACTACAGTTAATGAGACTTTAAACTTATTTAATAAGTACAAGCTTTAGAGATTTATATTATAATGCCAAAAATAAGGCAGATAATTAAGGTTTAAACTATGGCCTCTTTAGAGACTTATATTCTAATCCAAAAATAAGGATGAAAATTGAGTTTTATATTCTGACTTATGTAGCAATATTAGTTCTGATGTTACTTATCTGTGACTGACAAGATCGACTGCTGATGATAGGTTCCAGAACTGCAGAAATACTCTTTAGGGGACGGTTGGCTTGCTGCACTGCTGAGAGACTTATGGATACATACATCAGTTATTAACATCAGGAAGTAAACTTTTACATGGAAGGGAAAAAACAAGGTCTCTTCCAAGATATAAGATGTAAGAAAAAATATAAGCAGAATAAAGAAAAGTGGAAAATTAATATTCTATCTGTTAAGGTTTTTGTTTTTCTACATATTTCAATAGTCTCTTGGAATCAGACTACGCTGATTGGAAGGGCTGAAGAAGGCAGAACCTCTGCAAGGGAAGTTAAAGAGCACTTAGCCACAGTCCACGTGGAGTTACAAAATGCCGATCTATAAGGGGACAAAAAGCTTATCAGCTGAAATGAAAAGAGCAAAAATCCCATTTAAGAAAACTCAAAGCACCAAATAAGTTAACTCGCATGTTATTAAAAGTTAATGGATACTGCAGAAAATTCCATGAAGGGTAACTTGAGTCAAGCTTTTTAAGCAGTTCTCTTCTCTCTACCTTGGTGACCAAAATTGCAAACCAGCAAAACTTTAAGGGTTGTCCTTATTTAGCCCACTTTCTCTTACAGTATGTCACTTACTCTCAACTCGGAACAAAAGATTAACAACAGAAATTGTGATTCATTTTCATTCCACAAATAAACAACTTTTAACTTATTTAAAAGGCGTGTATTTTAATCACTCCGTTAATTAACTCGTCACGTTACTATTTGCGCAAATCCCAGCTGAGAGTATTATACCGACTCACTCACACAATATCTGCCATATTTTCCAATGATTATAACATTGTTAGAGGCGGTAAGAACAAGTGTTTCTTATCCTTTCATTTTCCACCACATTCCATAACAACCTCACCCAGGAATGGCAGCATACTGCACGTGCGATATCTAATTCTACATGGAGACCTGTTGTTTTAGACATAAATTTTCATAGTGCTATTTCAGCCTCCTAGACTAGCACGTTGCTTGCTATTTGGAAGTCACCGGAAAATGCCAATAATATTGGTGTTCTGAAAAAAAAAACGCATGCTCAAAGTTCCAGCGCAGCAGCACACACGGAATCGACCAGCAAAAATTAATATCGTTCTCGAAATAGCAAAAACATTGAAAGGGAACTGATTAGAATAGATAACAAGCTCCTTGGAAATAATATAAAAATGGAAATCTAACATCATCTGGTGACAAATATAACTTTCCAACCTACAAATCTTTTCTCACATGAAACACTAGTGGAAGTTCCCAAACGTGCAATGATAGCGATTACAAAAGGTATAGTTTACAGTCATTAATTATAAGCATGTTGGTTTGAAGATGGTACGCAATTTGAATTTTCAGTAAAAGGGCTGTAATGGATTTTCATTGCCTTTTTAATCACACCCTTCCGATTGAGTGGAACATGGAAAAAAACGTGGCGGGCCTATATCTTTACTATCGATACGACTGCGGAGGATGTTCGATGATTCCATCCAGAGTTGCGCCAAGCAGAAACACTCGTTAGACACAAGCTGCTCACCAACATGCGATTCAGTTGCGAACACCGAGGACGGCTCTGTTGCGCGACTCATCTGTCTGGAGGACAGCCTCGCTCTGAAATTGACTTCCGGTAACGTCTTTCCCGAAAACTACAACCTACAGCGCTTCAAGTACAACGTCCACCATCTTCTACTCACACGCACCGCTCGTTGAGTGGCGTAGGATTTTCCTTTTCTGTGTGTGTCTAACATAATAAAAACAAAACGGAAAGTTCACTAGTTAACAGGTGAATACTGACAAAACTTCTATTGCAGCACCAGGGGAACTCTGAACGCAATTTATTGCCCCTTAATTGGATGTTGACTTCATTAGTTTAAAAACTTTCATTGCACTAAGAGGAGATTTAAAAACCCTGTTGATTTGTACTGATAATATACTGAGAACGCCGCGCCGTAATTCTGCTTCATATTTTCAACTCTATCACCAAATTCTGCCGCTTGTGTAACTAACCCAAGCATGTTGCTCTATTCTAGATGTTTCATATTTATATTTGGGTGTTGTTTTTGTGATCCTTGAAGTAGCCTTTTTGTTTCTCTTGTATATGAGTCGCCACACTCGCAAAGTACCTGGTAAATAATTTTTCGCATCTTTTTAACTTGTCGGTCTTGTTTTTATGAGAGGGTTTCGTAATGTAAATACTGACTTGAATGCAAGTCTAAAATTATGCTTGCGCTCAATTCATTGTATTCCCTCTCAAATGTTGAGCATCGTCTCATTCGGTTGCTTGGTTAGTGGTCGTCCGTTGTCTTTTCGCAGTAGCTTCTGTGAATACTCATGCGCTGTAAGATAGTCTTTGATGTTGAGTAGTTCTTCCTCCAGACACTTAGCAAATTGTTCTAGCCCTGTCAAGTAAGAATCTCACCACTCCTTTCTTGGTAACTTGAGAGTGACCTCTCTTCTCGCTGACTCAACACAAATAAAAAACAGGTGCTAGAGAAAGGCCTTAACATGAGTGGTTCTCACTCTCGGCATTATTGCGATAGTGAAGTGAAGAAGAGTTAAAATGGGAAATCCGAACTGAATTGGTAAAATCAATCAATCAATAAGAATTTATCTGAAGAAGAAGAAGCAGAAGAGGTTATCGTAAAGCAACTGCGAAAAAAAAACAATTCAATTTAGATTTTTCCAGTAGGCAAAGAAATGCCACCACTCATTGTCATGAACGTCCAGAAATATAAAGCAACTTTAAAAGATACACTTAGAACTAATGCCTGGTAATAAGAGACTCTACAACTTCAATAGAATGCAAAGTTTACAAACCCATACGAAAATACAAAAGGTACACACCTCGAGGTTAAAAACCAAACTGACCCCACCGCAAAACAAGCCACCACATCTTTCTAGTCTATCAACAATCCATGCCCCTCAGACTCATTACTAGTTCTAAGGACTCTCCAACTGCAAATCTTGCAAAATTTGTCTTTCTCATATTCAAACCTCTTCTAGATGACACCAGATCATTTGTGAAAGTAACTCAAACTAATCGGAACAGTCAATCTTCAGCCAATAGACCGATTTGTTAGTTTTGACGATTAAAATCTATATGCAAACGATCCAATAAAGGATTTTTTAAAGATAATTAGGATCAAGTTGAAAGAGGACTTTGCATTACATAAAAGAAAAGTTCTACTAGTCGATGGTATAATGGAATTACTAGAATGTTTCCTGAATAATTCATACTTTCAATGAATAAATAAAAAAAATTCTCATGAAGTTGGGTTATCTAAGAGATTACAACTTTCACTTGCGAGCATAAAAAAAAATTACCAACAAATACATAAACTAACCTGAAGGCTAATAAGCCGGAATTATTATTCAGGTATGTGGACGATACATTCATCATTTGAAATCACGAGGAACAACATCTAGACCAGTTACTTAACCACCTTAACACCTTAAGGACAACAATCAAATCTACATTAAAGAAGTCAAAATATAACCACCATTCCTTAATCTCTGTACCAGAAGAAGAAAGGGACAATTAAGAACAACAGTATATAGAAAGCGAACGCCTATAGGCCAATATCTTAACTTAACTCCTAATTGCTCAACATCAAAAGCGATCTTACAGAGAATGAGTATTCAAAGTGGCTATTACAGAAAGTGCAAAGATATATAGATAATAAGCATCCACGAACCAAACAAGAGACCATATGTTAAAGAACTTTCAGACCAATTGAATGTAAATATATAAGAACTGCATTCAAGTCAACATCTACATTACGAAACTTTCTCGCTAAAACACGACCGGCAATATATATCTCAGATACCTTGCAAGTGTAGAAAACCCTCAGAAGTACGAAGGAAAGAACACAAAATCAACATCCAAAGAGGAATAACGAACATGTTTGGGAGAAAATCACAAAAGTTAGTGGCCAAAGGCGATAATAATTTATAGAGAAGGAGGCAGCATACATGGGGCAGAATAACTGTATGCTTAGTAATCTAGTAATACATCAGTAAAAATAAACCAGAATTGGAATCTTAAATATCACAAACAAAAAGTGTTATATTGCTTTTCAAAGTTTACCGCACATTGCATTAGTTTATAAGCTCGTAGTCTAAGATATTGAATGAAGATGTAAATTACTTAAATGGATAGATGCGTTCTTGACAAACAAAACATTTCAAGTGAGTGCAAATTATTTTTTTTTTCAATCTTCTGAAATGGAGTGGTGTAACATACATAAATGACCTTCATACAGGTATTAAAACAAACATAGATATGTTTCTTTGCTCATAATACTAAAGTTTATTGCAACCTAGTGAGCCAACATTTAGACTTCCTGCATGATACTAATTTCATCGAGAACTGGCCAGAACAGTGGCAACTTAGGCTAAATATGGGGAAGTGTGCCATTTTGCACATATGGAATAATAATCCTTCTAATGTGTATTTGCTTAATGGAACACAGTTAAGACTGACCAGTAACTGAGAAGCAGCATTTAGAAGTTAGTATCATCAGCATGCGCATCTGAAGTGGGATGAGCATGTAACAGCAATTGTAAAGTATTCACTTGAAATGATTGAAGATACACATCAAGCAGAACGTTATGTTTAAAAAATATATATAACAAAGAAAGTGAACATATCGCCTACAGGATTCAAGGTGTTTATAGAAAACTTAGAATTTCGTAAATTGAATTAAAATGGGAGGTGAACTCTCTTGGAATCCAGTCAACAAAGTTGTGCTCAAGTTAAAATTGCTACAGCTACATAAAGTAGTTACTTCCCAAAATGGTATCATTATTGAAACATATAATCATAATAACACACTCAACCGAGTTTTCTTTTACAAGAAAGCAACAAAAATAAAAGTATATTTTGTAGGCCAAGGTTGAAGTCAAAATGAGATGAAAACCATGCAAATAAATAAGGATTTATATTTGTTAATTGTACTCATGGCTGGTTAAGCTAATGCCATACGTAATATGATTAATAAATGACACAGTTTTGGGTACCTGAACTAAATTCCTGTTCGTTGACTTATTGACGGTTTTTTGACAAAATAGTGGGCGTCATTCCAATAATTTATGCACATATAGTAAGTAATATTACAGAAAATTGGTCAAATACCTTTAATTCATAATACAACCCTCTTTAGCCTGCTACCAAGCATCTTCGACAAAGAGATCCTACAAAAGTAAATTAGAATATACATTTTTTGAACTAATGATGCCTTCAAGTGCGTAGCATGTTACTTTCTATTTAAAATATACTGAAGATCATGACTTTATGTGAACATAATTTTGCATATCTCGATATTTTCATTATTATTGCATCGTAGATTTTCCCCATTTAATTCTATTTTCATGAAATATCTAAATAGTTTCGATTCAATTTTATATATGCCATCTGCATTTGTTTGCAGTTATGCAAAATTAAATGCTTCAGCATGGCAATTTTAGTTGTTAGCCATCGATTTTAATGAGAATATTTTTCATTTGAGGAAATGGTTCATGATTTTGCAATGTACGCGTATGTGTAACAATTTTCACAAAACCCAATAAAAACGTATAATTGAAATAACTAATTGTTCATCACTATTGTTGACTTTTTCAGAATTTATACCACCAGGCAGAACTAAAACAGATTTTTTTTCTACGTGATTTAAAATAATAATTTCAACGAAAATCGGTAAATCACAAAAATTCTTAAAATAAAAATCAATGTCGATTCTCGTTTCACTTATTACTTCGCGCTTTATAAAAATTGTGGTGGACGACTCAAAAATACCTTGGATTTGTAAGTAGGACACCTTCAGCAGAAAATGAGTATAAATTATTTCGGTGCGCTGGCGCTGCATCATTTATCAGTTAGCCAGACCTAATTAAACTTTTAACATACACAGGGTGCCAGTTGTAACGTTTTAATTATTATGGAATACAATATTGCGATTTTCTCCGCTTACTGGTTAATTTGTTGTATCGATATTGCCATTACCTTACTAATGTGAGTTAATTTCGGTAATCGAACCCGTTCTACAGGAAGATATATCCGGCGAATGCGCACGTGAATACCGGCCATCTCATCGTAAAAACGCCGGTCGTGTCGAGAAGCAGTGTGATGGCCCTTTTAACAAAACAAGGTATGTTGGACACGAGTGTTACCATTTAAGATGGCTAAAAATTAATTAATAAGGTCTTTCCAAAGAACCGATTTTTTTCCGAGAGCGACGCAATCATGTGTGGCCTACGTGTATACATCCAGGAAGCCGTGCCCACAACACTACGACACGACCAGAATAACGTTTTTATTTATGTACACAAATTGCATATCTTCTTTTTCGTTAGGTATCGGTTTTAATTACTGAAGCTATAATTTTGACTGTAAGTCAATAGTTTAGATTATCGTATATCTTTCTCTCTATCTATCGTTTTCATTGCTGAAGCTATAATTAATTAAGACTGTAAGTCAGTTATTTTGATTATAGTAGGTATACCGAACTCTCTATCTATCGTTTTAATTAAAGAAGTCATAATTACCAGTGCAAGGCAGTTATCTAAATTATCGTATACCGTTATTTGCATTTAAAGATCCTTTACACAAATAGTGCACTATCTAAAAATCGACATCTCCTATTGGTCGATCCATCTCGTATTACGATATGTCTGCGTGATGCAATAGATTTCTATCAAGAGCTCTAGTGGTGCAGAGGTTTAGATCGTTGGGTCTCACCTGGAAAACGCGGGTTCGAACCCCCTTGCATTTTTTTATTTTTTTATAAAGATTATGTTTCTAAACAGCTTTTTTTCTTGATTTTGGGTATGTCTTGGGTTAGATTGGGTTAGCACCTGGTTAGTTTCCTTTTCTTGAGCCCCCGTAGCGAGCGAAGCGAGCGGAGGGCCATGCGGATCGACCAATGGGAAAGGCTGATTTTTATATAGTGCACTATTTGTGTAAAGGATCTTATAACGCCCGTTATTGCTCTCTAGCATTTTAATTAATGAATTTACAATTAAATTCCTTACTGACCTAGCTATCTTATTTGTCGAGCTTACGTTAAGTGATATGCTTAATTTTGTCTTTAGTTAGCTAGAGATTTCATTTGACTATTGTCAGAATAGCTGATTTAGTTACTTTTACTCTATTTGGTTGTAAAGTCCATGGCAGAAACTTTTGTCATTTAATTAAAGCTTGCAAATTTAATTAATTGCCTTGTTATACGACCGACTTGAACTCAAGCGTTACCCAGATATTTAGCGGCTATATAATATGTGTATATATTTTTTACCTCAGAGTTTAATTTATTGATTTAGTATTTTTGAGGACTTTTTGAAAGGTCTACCTTTATTCTAGCTGCCACGGAATTGGTTTAAGACTGGTTTGGCTAATATTTATTGCATTATACCCACACAGATATTCTAATTTACGCTAAAAATTGGGTAATATTAAAATATTAATAAGAATCTTAGCTATAACCTTGAATAGCAAGTAATTATCATTCTAGTAATATTGGTGTGATATAAAATAAAATAATCGTATTATTGTGTAACCAAATGTGTTTAGAACCTCAACTTGATTTGAGATAGGATTAATTGTCCTACACAAGTGGTGTAACTTTACTATTTTTAATAAACAACTTATTTGTAATCCGGATGTTTTTTTGGAAAACTGCGGTTAAGATATTATAATAATATAAATATGAAATTCCTGCAACGCTCATTTATACGGTATTTTTTCTAAATTTGATTACTCTATTTTCAGGAAGCTATAATAATGAATAAATTTCGTGGCGCCCTACTCTAACTGCCAAAGACGTCGACCCACGCCTTCTATAAAAAAATATACCGCTGAGTGAGTGAGGCAAATGGACCAGCTGAATGAGCAATTAGCAAATATGGCTGGTTACAAAGTACCTGGTCCGCTAATAAACCGAGCCCACGTATACACATAAAGGATGCAAGTAACTTATCCAGCAGATAAGCCGCGTCTTCACGCCTACACTTCCAACATACAAGCGATAATAACCCCTAAGTCTCAACGAATTAAAATACCTAATAACACTCTTCAATATCAGTTATATATGATTAAATTATAAATCAATCTCTTCCGCACTTCAAGCTTATCTTTAATATTGTGGAAGTGCGTTTACAGCAGAATTGCGGTAACATAAATATTATGTACCGTCTATACGGACAGCTTTACGGTCAAGACGTCTTAATAAGTTTCCAAGTAATTTTCTTAAATTAACAAAAAATAGTGCACGGAAAATGGTGAAAAGTGTCCTTGGAGAAATATTATAACTGTACGTACCTATTCTGTAATTTCCGATTACAAAAACAGGCTCCTTTTATGATAATGGTGTAAAATGCAAACAAACGTTTTCTGCCTTATCATGATCTATTGTTCACGGTCAGTACGAAATATTTAACGTAAAGAGCACCATACACCTGAAATAACTTTTAAGGTTTAAAACAGACGCATTTAGTTTTATTATTTTATCATTTATTACACAAACAATGGCAGATAATGATGATGTAAAGGAGCTATTGAAATCTTTACTGGTATCAAATAACGAGGTTAAGGAAGAAATTAGGCAAAATCGAACTGCACTATCCACTGAGATACGGGAGTTAAAAGAAAGTCTACGTACTGAAATTCAGAAGTTAAGGGGACAAAACGAGGGTCTTCAACAGGAAGTGAATAAGTTGAAAGAAAAATTAAAAAGGGTCGAAGGTGACGCAAAAAGGTATAAGCTTATGGTCTACGGATTGAAGGAAAGAGAAAGGGATTATTTAGTACCTGATATCGAAAATTGTCTGAACTTATTTTCTCAAAAATTAGACTTAAATTGTGAACTCAGCGACTTTCGCGACTTTTACCGAGTTGGTAAACCTACAAGCGAAAATACACGTCCAGTTTCCATTGAAACAGATAGCATTTTCCTACGTAACGATATTCTTAAACACTTTAAAAAGTTGAAAGATACAGGTATAATAATTACTCCTGAATATACCAAAGAGGAGTACGAGGAGAGGAAGATCTTGCGGCAGCATTTAAAAGAAGCACGCCAAAATAACCAGAACGCGCAAATCAAAAACAAAAAGCTAATAATTGAAGGGAGGGAATATAACATCGAGGACCTCAAGAAGAAGGAACCAACTATTAGCTGTCATTATTCAAATAAGGCTGTAGAATCTGGTGCTAAAAATAAACGAAAACAATCCGAAATTGAGACCCAGGAAGAAGCAGGACCCAACAAAGAGAACTACCCGGAACCAAGCAAGAAACAAAGAACCATAGGTCCTGATTATTGTATGTATTAGATACGTTTATACTATTAATTTAGCTTTATGTTTTTAATACTTTGACAAACGTTTTTATATTTTAAAAATTTAAGTAATTTTTTTAAGCGTGTCTTACACGTGCCGGCCTTATATATATTTTTTAAATAGATTAAAAAGAAAAAAAAATAACTTATTTAAGTCTAAAATGGATAGATACATTAGAAATTTTCAACAGGAAAAAAATTAAACATTTGACAATTACTGATTCCAATGATTTTCAAAAAACTATACCAAATAATAATAAACATTTTATGGTTTTTCACAGCAATATCAGAAGTCTTTCCCTACACCTAAGAGTTACAGGTATATTTGCATGAATTGAGCAGGGATTTTTCGGTAATTGTCTTGACTGAAACCTTTTGCATTCCCGATTTGTCCCTGTTTGAGGTTCCAGACTATAAGTTAATCTATAGTGAAGGAGATATAAACAGTCATGACGGCACCGTTGTTTACGTCAAATATTAAAGCAATAAATTTAAAAATTAAAGCGAATCATTTTAGCTTTAATATACTAGCAACTTACCGTCCACCTTGCACTGGAATTGATGTATTTAACCAGAATCTGGAATCATGTATGTTTGCGAACTTTGCTTCTCTAAAAAAAAATGACTACACTTTGTGGGTGGGAGATATTAACATCGATTTGCTTAAAACTACTAATGAAATTGAGGAGTACAAAAACATCTTAAGTGGATATGGGTTTGTATCATGCATAAATGGCATTACACGGCCGGACAGCGGGAATTGTCTCGACCACGTTTTTGTAAGAACTACCCTTAGTACAAGTGACCTTAAAGCAATTATCCTTACTAACAAAATCACTGATCATCGACCCGTTCTCTTAGGAATTCCTTTACCTAGCATTTTGGAAGAACAATCTACCACTAACCTAGACAAAAAATATCTAGATAAAAACAAACTTAAATTGAATCTTGAAAGTGAAAATTAGAACTGTATTTATAATGCAGTAAACCTCGATAATGCCACTGAAATTTTCTTATCTTGCCTACAACATCATATAGAAGTTTGTACAACAACAAAAAAATATAATAGAAAAAAATTTAAAAAAAACCCTTGGATTACATCAGGAATTTTAAAGTCTATGGAAACTAAATAGGAACTTTACAAAAAAATGAAAAAACATCCTGACATCCTAAATTATGCAGAACAATTTAAAAAATATCGTAACAAGTACAACGAGGTAGTTGAGCAGGCATATATTACTTATTGTAAATCCAAAATGGATAAAAATTTAAATAGATCTGACATACTCTGGAAAAACGTAAAACGTATTCTAAACCAAATAAATCAAATTCAGAAACCCGGTATAAAGAGCATTGACATAAATGGGCAAATTGTAAGTGACAAAAAACTCATAACGGAACACTTTAATACACATTTTAATAAAATCGGGAAAGAAATGGCGAAAAAAATAGAAATAAATAAAAACATCAATTTCACTATACCAAGATTAAATCAAAGCTTATTCATGTTTCCAACAAATGAAGCTGAGGTCAATAGAACAATATGTACACTAAAAAATGGAAAATCAACAGGCCTTGACAACTTACGAAGTGAAGTATTAAAGGATTATAAACAACTTTTAACAGAGCCATTAGTTTTCTTGATAAATAAATGTCTAGAAACTGGTCATTTTCCAAAAGTGCTAAAAAAAGCTGTGATCAAACCAATTCACAAATCAGGACCAGAACAAATTATTAACAACTATCGACCAATATCTATCCTAAGTTCTGTTAGTAAGATTTTTGAAAAAATAATAAAGGACCGAGTCGTTAATTTCTGGAACAAACAAAATATACTGTCACCTCATCAATATGCGTTTAGGGAGGGTGCTTCGACTGAGGATGCTTTGGCCGGGCTAGTTGATACTATTTACTCGAGTATAGATAAAAGAGAAAAAATTATGTGTGTCTTTCTGGATTTGGCCAAGGCATTCGACACCGTCGATCAGCTATTTTAAAGAAAATTCTAGAAAGAAATGGTATAAGAGGAATTCCACTTAAGCTATTTGAGAGCTACATGTCACAAAGAATACAGTGTGTGGAAGTTGAGGGCCATCAAAGTACAGAACTTCCCACAGAAATAGGTATTCCTCAAGGAACTGTCCTAGGGCCCATTCTATTTAATATATATATATATATAAACGGCTTATTCCATATTGACTCTTCTGGGGAAATACTTTGCTTCGCGGATGATTCAGTTTTGATTTATAAAGGAGGGTCGTGGAAATCTCTGAAGAAAGAGGTGGAAACTGATCTAGGTAAGGTCTTCCAATGGTTTACTAATCAAATTCTAACAATAAATGCAGAAAAGACATTTTTTATGCCCTTCGGCTGTTATTCCGACTCCCTACCTAAATTCCAAGAAATAAATATTAAAGTTAACGAACAAATCCAAAAAATTAAATCAACTAATAAAATAAAATATCTTGGAATCGTACTGGATCCTAATTTGAGATGGACAAATCATGTGTCTCATGTATCCAATAAGTTAAGATCCTTTACTGGAAAGTTTAAAGAGATGAAAAAATATTTCGATGTAAACTATCTTAAGAACTTATATATGTGTCTTATAGAACCAAACTTAACGTACGGAGTATTGGTGTGGGGTGGTGCGTTAAAAACAAATCTCAGACCTCTGGAAATTTTGCAAAAATGGATAATTAAAATTATTCTCGGTAAAAGTAAAAATATCCTTCCAATAAACTTTATCAAGAGAGTGGTATTTTTGATTTGAGGCAATTATTTGTTAAGAGTATAGTGCTTAGACAATTTAAAAAAAAGGATACCCTTACGACTATTGAACACTCGCATGATACCCGAGCCAAAAACAAACCGGTTCCCTGCCCAAAGTGCGCACAGCTTTGGCACAACGTTCCTTCAAATACATAAGCCCAAAGATTCATGCAAATCTACCTGATGAACTAACTAAAACGACAACGCTGAGAGGTTTTAAGAAAGAACTTAAAAATTGGTTGCACAAACAGACTAGACTCAAGATAGAGCAAATTATAGAGGCACAAAATTAATTCTGTCAAACCACAACTGGAATACTTTCTTTACTTAACGTGACCGTGATCTTAATCTAGCAAAGAACATTAAAAAATGAATGAATCTAAATTTGGTTTTGTAACCTTTTCTTCGTGTTTATAAATCTAATGTACTTGATATTCTGTCAAATGTCGGGAATATTATACCTACATGTTGAAATTATTTAATTTAGCTACTTTGCTGTTTGTTTTTTTTTAGCTTTAGGTTAGGTTACTTTTAACTAATTATCAAAAAAAAAACATTTTAATTTATTATTAAACATTATACTAAGTAGTTTTATGATTATTGTACTAACTATGAAATTAAGTAAAAAATATGTGTCTATGGTATTCAAATCTCCACTAACAAGGGCTTCCTTTTGTGGCTAACTGTTTGTTTATTTACATTTATATGTGTTTTTGTATTTAAGATTTTAAATTATACAATTGGCTAAATAAATAAGCATTTATTATTATTATTTATTTATTATACTACATACTTTGCATTACCTATATTTATATTTTATTTTTACAAATAAATGACTGAAATTCAACTCTTATCAGTTATGCCTGGTCAGTAGGACGCGTATTATGATCATGGAGAACTTATTCTGGGTGTGATTCAGTGTCCGTGCCTCCGAGGTGCTGGAACCCTTCTAACTCGATTATTGTGTTATGAAAAACGCATACACATTTCCCAATTTTATCTGGTGTTCCTGGCAAACATTCGATAGGTTTCCATAATATACGCCATTTTACGTTTCATATGCCAAGAGCACATTGAGTGCATCTTCGTGCCCTCGAAAGACGTGCAATAGAATATTCTTTATCATTGTCTAATTGTCTTTTGGCATAAGGTTTTAATAGAAATTTAATCAATTACAGTAAATCTATAATGACTATCTGCAACTGCCTGTAGCATAGTGGAAAAATAATGTTTGTAATTACAGAATATTGTGGCCGATGACACTTTATTCTTATAGTGCATAGCCCGTGTTCCCATCGACCGCGACGGCGCCAATGCAGTAGGGAAAAGTTCACCTATCATAATAATATTTTTCAATGTATTTAAAAGTTTGCTCTGGGGCTGAGGATGTTGCTGTAGAGCATCTGCCAAAGCGGCTTCACTCAAAAACGGTTCGGTGACGCTCATTGGTGGGACACTAGTGGTGGGGGCCGGCTGTGCTGCCACAGGTGCCCGGGCGTTACCTCGGCTCGGTAGATGGGCGTCAGTCTGGCGGGGACGAATGATCCGTTGTAGTGCCGTGGGGCGGCATATTTTCCGAGCCGGGAAGTCGGCCCCCTGGATGTTGACGGCATGGTTTCGGAGTCTTCCCTGGCTCCTAAGTGAGGCTGTTGCGGGGCAGACTGCAGCCGCTCCTTATATCGTAGTATGCCTGCTTTAGTTTTATTAATTTTAATTCGACCGCTCTTTTTGTTCTTTCGGCGTGATTTCGGGGGCCGGCGCGGCGTCTCGGTGGTGGCTCAGCGCCTCGTGGGGCTCTCCGGGTATCCTCGCGTGGTTTCCGGGCATCTACAAAAAATATCCTGGGTAACGGGAGCGGTTGGTATAAAATTGATAAATGTACCGAGGAACAAGTGAGGATTGACAGGTAAGGTTTCGGAAAAGTTACGGTATTCGGTATGGAGGTTCGATAATGATCTTGCACATCCAGCGTGAAATATGTGTCGGTGTCGCAAATTGAAAGAAACGGTGTGGAGATAATTATCAGCTAGCGGATACTGGTTCTGACCAGGATTTCTAGGTTCCGATTGTCGCATTCCTCTCTGGCGCGAGCGGTTAGGTCTTAGTGGCGCCGCTGTAGCGGTATTGGTTGCCGGATACGTGATTGTTGCAGTATGGATGGTGGGCTGGTCTGGAGACATCGATAAATGAACCAAGCGACTTCGGTTTAGTCGGAAAAATGGTGGAGCTTCAATCTTAATGTTACGCTTGCGCACAACAGATTTCGGTCAAACAGTTGGCTACTAGCTTCTCGTCGTCCAGGAATTTAATTTTTACCAAAATTTTCACCAAAGGGTTGGTATATTTTGAACCATACGGTCTACGGTCTTGAAACGTCAAAAACTGGCCTCGAGAGACCCGGTTTACTTGGAAAAGACGTGCCGCTTCAGTTCTGGGTTGCGGATACGCAGAACGGTTTTTGGTAAAAATCAGTATTTCAGGTTGTGCTTCACTAGCACGAAACAAATTGGGACCGGAAAACTAATATTTTGACAAAAAGGTGACGAGATGTGCATGTTCGGAATTTTATTCGGAAGAAATGAACAAAGAGACAGGAATTTATCCAGAGAAGAGGTGTTGCATGACTTTTTGGTCAGCGCATGCGCAGAACAGACTCTCGGGAACTGGTCACTTCGTTCCTAACTCAACGGACATAACATTAACTAATCCTAACTTAAATCTACTAATAGTGGTATCAAAACTTAACTAAGCCTGCTAGAGCGGTAGGGAACCTGGATATGGGTCTCCCTCTAACTAATCCTGCTATCTCGACAGGAAAAGCCTACTCACCATTGATTCCTCCGCCGGCCGGTTATTATTTCTTAAATCCTAGAGGTCTATAATCTAACGGTCACAGCACAAACAGGCATCTGCCCGAAATGCGGTAGTACTGGAACTCCCATCTCTGCGCTTCCAGGGTCAACGGTCTGGTAGAAAACTTTTCATCGAAAAGAAATTGTTTGACGAAACCGCTTGCTTCTCGGAAAGAAAGTCGGGGAAGAAAGTCCCTAATGAATGTAAAGGAAATCTCGGAAAGAAAGTCCATGATGACGATAAAAAAGTCCCTCGTTAGCGGAAATAAAGTCCCTGCTCGGGCGACAAATTTGTGAGGCACTTCGGTTTTCTTCTGCATGTTGAACGGTTAACTTTAACCATTATTTATATCTTCCAATGGGGCGCCATCGCCACCGCTTTGGATTATTGTGGTAAAGGGCCCACAGTGCATCGGGCAACTTTTATTCAGTGGAAAAATGGCAAACCAGAGGTCTATTGCGCATATTAGTGCTGGTTGCCGTCTGCCTTTAGAGATTTGCTTGACAGTAGGAAGGGAAGTAGAAAGAAAAGAAACAATTTTAAAAACAAACCTAATACAGCATCTCTATTGTCCACTTGGAATGTAAATCATGGTTTATTCAAAGCCCTGATGAAATCTACGCTAACCTAGCGTCTCAACTAAAGAATTTTCTGAGTATTATCGTGAGTGCCCTGATGCTAATCCAACCTATCCAAACTTATCTAAGGTACTCATAATGAGAATTAAACTAACCTAAAGTATCGAATAGAGAACCCATATAAATTATTACCAGAGGGGGTACTGCACGAGCGGCGAAGCTATCCAGGTACTCGCCTTGCATATGGTCCAACAGCGGTTCGACATAGCTCCTCCTGACATGGTCGTGAATACACGCGGTCTGATAATGGAATGATCTGTGAAAACATGACATGATGGATGGCGGTATGGATTGTACGAAAACGGATTTATTGGAGGAAAGCGGTATAATGGATACGGTGCGATAATAGTAAATGACCTGACGAGGCTTTCTGCACAGATAAAATACAAATCCCATAATGCGCGTGCGCGACTACGTCACTGCCTTCCGGTCGTACTTCGCTACTATGATTTTACGCCGTCGTGGTGGCGGTGGGTAAGGTAAGAAACAGAGGTAGGTAGGTTTGGTGTGAGTGAGAGAGAGAAAAAGAAAGTAGAGATGAGACTGATCGGAACGGACCTAGCAACAGTCTCGCAAAGAGAAAGAAAGTAGCACCAGCTCTGGAAGTAGAGAGAGAGAGAAAGAAGGATTAACCGGAACGGACCTAGCGGCAATCCTTGAAGTAAGTAAGAGACAAAGAAAGAGTACAGATGAGACTGGTCGGAACGGACCTAGCACCAGTCTCAGAAAAAGAGAGAAAGTAGGTTTGACCGGAACGGACCTAGTGCCAACCCCAAAAGTAAGAGAGAAAGAGATAGAGAAGCGATGATGCTGGTCGGAATGAACCTAGCACCAGCCTCGGAAAGAGTGTAGTGTGCGTGGGAGAGAAAGAGTGTTACCTACATTACTACATTAACACGTATATAGTAGCAGCGAAGGCGGACAAGAAAGGTGGCAGCTATGGCAATCAATGGTGGTCATTATGGCGGCGGCGGGGCTCTGCAGGAAGCGGCGAGGATCTGGTTTTAACTGGGCCGCCTACATTGGCCGTGGTGCTGGTGGTGGACTTGCATCTAGCCGAACCATTGAACTTTGGAACTTGACACGTAATGTTACGCATGCGTATAATTTTGAGGTTACATATGGAATATATTCGCGGAAACACATGCAAGCTGCTGTAGATCCACTATAATACGGCTCTTAACCCATTTTTTTATCATTAAACTCAACGAACCGTCTCAACGGCAGGAACTAACCAAAACTAACCCAAGGCATACCCAAAATCAGGATAAAAAAAAATAAAAAAATGCAGTACGACAATCTGATCTTACATCTTTTCCAACAACGATTCACAAACAATTATATACGGGTAGTATTTGTACTTAAATGCATGACTCTGGGTAAGCCAAGGCCTAGAAATAAAAAAGGGAATATAATAAGCTTCTAAAAGAAGTACGTGGAAGTCAGTATACTAACAGAATTAATAACAGTGAAAACAAATCTAGGTGTGTCTGTCAAATTGTAAAAGAAATCAGAAGCTGAAAAATGTAGGTCAAGATCATTTGCAGGTTCCAGAACATCCTGCGGAAATATCGAACATGTTCAACAATTTTATGATCAATGCGGCTCCAAATTTAATAAAAAAAGAACCTCAATTACCATTTTTCTGCAATATCCCAAAACATAACAAATCATTCAATCATTCTTTTTATCTCCGGTCACACCATTTGAGGTATCTGGGATTAATGCAAAATTTAAAAATAAGAAGAACTCTGGGTTTGATGAATTTTCAGCAAATCTCTTGAACAGCTTAAATTAGCTATTGTTAAACCAATATACAAAAAGGGTGATAAAACTGTTATTGAAAACTACAGGCCTATTAGCTTATTATCAAGCTTTTCTAAGGTCTTCCAGTATGCTCAAGGTTTCTGCAGTTCTTCTGTGCAGAAAAATTAATAAGCTCATCCCAGCATGGTTTTCTTAAAGGAAGGTAAGTGGAGACTGCAACTTATGATTTTGTTGAGAGGATTCTTAATGGCTTTGAGAATGGAAACCTATCTTTGGGTGTATTCCTGGATTTGCCAAAGGCATTCGACAGTATTGACTTCTGTCGTTTGCTCAAAAAATTGAAGAGCTTTAGAGTGCGTGGAGCAGCCCTGCAGTGAATAAACTCGTACCTCCTACATATAAAGCAAAAGGTGGTTATTCAGGCTGAGGGGGTTAAGTAATTTTCCAATGGGGAGGAAATCTTAATGGGTGTACCCCAAGGCAGTGTCATGGGCCCTTTGCTCTTAATTTTTTACATTAATAACTTAGCCAGTGAAATACTGGATAAAGACTCCCACCTCACAAATTTTGCTGATGATACCAACCTGCTAATAATTGGGTCGGCACTGTCATAGCTTCTTGAGATCTCCACAGGTCGACTGATAGCAGCACAGGACTTGTTTACCAAGAATAAACTGGTTCTAAATGCTGAAAACATAAATGTAATCTGCTTTCGAACCAAGCAAAAAAATAAGGACATGCCAAGGGTTGTTTCTCTCAATGAATCAACTCAAACTCTGTCCGAACATACAACTTTTCTGCGTCTCTACATTGATCAGAACCTTGATTGGGTACAACTTCTCTCAATTGTCTGCAATAGAGTTAATTCTGTATGATACTCAATGAGAATACTTTCCAAATATCTAAACTTGGACAATCTAAAAACTGAATATTTTGCAAGCATATACTCAGTCCTTAAATATGGCATAACGTTCTGGGGAGGAAGTAGGCATGCAGATAGAGCTTTTTTAGCTCAAAAAAAGGCCGTTAGAATCTTGCTCAACTTAAGGCGGAAAGACTCATGTAAGGGAAGGTTTAGAGACTTCTGACAACTTATGGGCTTTATATATGTGAGTGTCTTTTATTTCTGTTTAGGAATGGGGAGAGATTTTTTGAGTTTAATTCACAAAGAATTATTCCAACTAGGTTCACAGAGTTTTCCCCTCCTCAACATAGGCTTACAGCTACTGAGAAAGGTCCTACCTACTCGTGTATTAAATTTTTTAACACATTACCAAATAATATCAGGCAGCTGGAAACTCTTGGCGCCTTTAAGAAATCTATTAAAAACCTGCTTGTAGAAATTGAACCTTACACAATCCAAGAATTTCTGAATCATAGACCTGCTGAAGTTTGAAGTATCCTGCAAACATTGTTTACGATGTGTTGTTTGTTGTTCCTTGTATCTATGTTATTTTAATTGTTCTAGTGCCCATCTGATGTAACCATTTTATCCCATTTTAGTGTTATCTTTTCTTAACTCTTTTTGACTAACAATTTTTTTAAACTAATTATACAAGCTGTTATAAGCCAATTTAGGATTTAAGATAGACTTAGATAGGAAATTCGTTCTGAAATAATTTTTATCTTGACGCTATATGTTCAATTGTAATATGTTTACCACTATGCAATTTTTCATTAATATAGACCATTTGAATTTGAATTTGAATTTGGATATAAGGAGGTATTGGCATCGACCACATAACACCCTCTCTTGAGTATAACCGTATAACGTTAATACTTATTTCAACATTTAACTTAAAGTAATTACTAGTCATTCCTCTGGTTCAGTTGGGTGACTTTTAATGTCTGTCCATGTTTTTATTAGGTGTGGAGAAATCTTCTCTAGCATGTAATCAAATGTCGTGACTGACATTCTCAGATATTCAAAAAACGTTTCCGGATGCGTTCATAATATTTTATAGAGGGGGTGAATCCCGAAGTTTTTCTTTTCTTTAAAACTGGACGAGCCACAATTTTAATGGGATATTATCCAAGCATATTGCGACAACCCACTTTCAAACACCGTATCATTATGATCATCATCTTCTTGACTCTCCTCTATGCTCTGCTTTACTCGCTGCTTGACGCGTCACTCTGCACGTAGTCTTAGCTGTGCCCATACTCGGGGCATATACTAAGAAGAAACATGCACCCAAAATATCTAATTTGACGAAAAGCTTTAACTATTCAATGGTACACAGATGCCCGTTGCTAAACAGGCCGCGAAATATAAAGAACATCTATACCTTTCAGGGTCCAAAGGGCAAAATAACTACCAATAATTCCTTGTACTGAGATCTATTAGGAAACTTTTTGCAAATAATATCGTTTTTCGGACTTTTATACTTTTTATTTAACTGGCCCATTCCGTAACTACGTTGATGAAAGTTTAGTTATTCTTATAAAATAGTTTCTTTTCATCTTATTATTTAGTATGCACAATATTATATCTCCTGAGCTATTGAAACATGGCGTTATTATCATATGATTAAGGGTTTATGAATGTAATATTTTGAAGAGTCCATGATATTCATAGAAGGTTTTTGATACATTTTTTATTAAACTAAAATTAAGCAAAGGAAATACTAAAAACAAAAGCCCTAAAATATCAACGCATTGTATACTTTCAACCTAAATATTCAATAAAAATGCTTTGATAAATTTGTTATTACATGGAAAATCAACAATGAAAATATTTAAAAACAAAGTATCCTTCCACACTTGTTCAGTAAAGCTACTACTTCACAATATAAAGCCCTCCATTTACTTAAAATGCATTTTCGTTTTAGAGCCGCTAACTATGCATTGCCCTAGCAATTGACGGAACTAATGCAAACAGCTAAAGTGTCGTTAATGTAAACTGTTCGTTTTTTTAGGTAATATGGCTTGACGTGAACCAATTCGGAAGAGAAATGTGGAGGCATTTGTTGGCTTTAACAGCAGCGTCGATGGCAAAATTTTTCAATTTGTTGTTGCCTGGCTTAACAGATCATGTAACGTGATTAAAGCCTTTTAATGGTAAACTTTTATACTGTGGTACATTTTGTAGATTATTACTATATTGTATAATACGCTGACAGGATGGATTTTAAGGTGATAGCGTAAGACATCGCACTACAGCCCCACAAATTTATCGTGAAAACGGAAAACAACAACATGAAATCATAAAATTTAAATAACAACATAATATTCGCTCGATGATATAATCATATGTAAGGTGTCTCATTGTATCCATTATTAAGCTTAGGGTGCCAGTCATGTATGACTTTTTGTTAATTGCTTAACATTCGATCCGTATGCCAGGTTTTCTAGGCGGTTCCAACAATAATTAAAGGTGTGGGTCTATGTTTTGCCAGTTAGGTGAAGGCGCCACTAAATTTTTAACTGGGCATATATCAATGAGATTTTTGCACATTGAAACCAGGGCAGTAAAATTTAGAAACATACCCTAGATAAGAACATTGTAAGATTTGAAAATATTCTTTTACCTTTAACTTTAACTTACCAAAATACACACCTGGATTCTAGCTAAATTATTTATTTAAATAGAAAAACTATCACCGATATAACCGCATTTAACATTAACTAAACCTTGAATCTAAATTAGTCCCGTGGCAGCGATGATAGCCGGTAAGTACCTACAGAACGAACTGAGCTCAGTTCGACACCAGTATTAAGGCAAAAAATGAAAGTGGCAAATAGCAGTTATGTGATTATTGAAGCTTAGTAGTAGTAGTAAGGGTGGGGGGGCCGAAGCCCGGTAAGTAGGCCTATAAGTCACTTTTCACCATCCACGATCCGCCCTCCCCTACCTGGCTACTTCCAACACCCGGCCCGCACTGAAACGGCCCGTCACCTTGATAAAGGTGAGGACGTCCTCCCAGTTCAGATCCTTTAGATCTTCCCGAGCAAGTGTTGGTGCTCCCAGTATCTTCCTCCTTAGGCGACTCCACCTATCACAAATTCCTATATAGTGGTATGAGGACTCCTCCTCTGTCCCGCAGTTCGGGCAGAGTGGGCTGTTCCTCACGCCGATAAGGTGCAGATGTCTGTTTAGGCTACCATGCCCAGTCAGAATACCTACCAAGTTCCTGATGTTCTCTCGGCTCTTTTTTAGCAGTCCCCTTGCTCTGGATCCGTCAGGATTTAGAATCATTTCCTTGGCTTGTCTGCATCCTTCTTTTCCTCTCCAATTGTGCTTTGTCTTTTTCCAAGCCCAGTTATTTAGTTCCTCAGAGATTTGCCTTTTACTTAAGCCCAGACCAGGTTCTGGACCGACGAGGTAGCTCATTGAGCCTTGTCTTGCCAATTCATCGGCCCGTTCGTTGCCCTCGATGCCACTGTGCCCTGGAACCCATCTGAGTCTTACTTCCTTGCGCACAGCCAATCTGTCTAGGGCGGCTCTACATTCCTGAACTAGCTTACAGCTTGCCCTGGGTCTTCGGATCGCCCTGAGAGCGGCTTGACTGTCCGAGTAAATATATATACTCTCTACACTTTCTGTTACCTCCGCCTTGGTTGCTACTTCCAAAATAGCAAACACCTCCGCCTGGAAAACAGTGGCATATCTCCCCAGCGAAGTGCTTTCTCCTGATTTAGTGTTGTCTAGGTATACACCGGCTCCGGATGACTGTGTATTAGCCATCCATGAGCCGTTAGTGTACCATGCGTGTACGCCGCTCGGCGTACGTACCTGGCCTGACATTCACTCTTCCCTTGATGGAAATTCCACTTGGAAATTCCTTCTCAGTCTTAATCTGCCATCTGGAGTATTTCCTTTGGTCGCAATGATGGGTAGATCCCTACTCATTTTGGCGGCAATAGTCGTATGGCCTTTCACTGTGAAGTCCGTTCGCCATAGGCCACTGTCGATCATCCTTTTGTGAGCCGCCATTGCCTCTCTCTCAATCCAGATCGGGAGGTCTGGCAGCCCCAGGATGATGTTCAGTGCTGCTCCGGGAGTTGTTCTCAATGCTCCGGTAATACCCAAACAAGCCAGCCTTTGCTGTCTGGCCAGTTTCTGGGCATTAGTGGCTCTGGCCACCGCTGGCCACCAGACCACGGATCCGTAGGAAATCCTCGGTCTTATCACAGCAGTGTACAACCACTGGAGGATGTAAGGTTTTAAGCCCCACTTCCTACCTACCGTTCTCCTTAGTTGCCACATAATCGCGGTTGTCTTATTCACCACCTGTTCAACGTGTGCCATCCACGACAATTTACTGTCTAAAATAACTCCCAAATATTTGACTTACAGCTGACTTAGGCTCAGTCTCGTCTGGTAGAGTATGGGATGTATAAAACCTGTTAGATTTCGTTTCCTTGTGAAGAGAATGAGTTCGGTCTTCCCTGGGCTTACTGAGAGACCATTCTCCTCACACCAACCTTGAACTATCCGACACGCCACCTGCATACACTCGCAGACCGTTCTCACGAACTTGCCCGTGATCATTACTAGCCCGTCGTCAGCATATGCTTGTGCGTAGAATCCACTAGAATCCCTCAAGATTTAACCTTCTCAGGAGGCTGTCCATCACCAGGCACCACAAATGTGGCGAGAGGCAGCTGCCTTGTGGGCAACCCCCTCTTACCCCGGCCTTGACGCGAACTTCTCCCAGCGTGGCGCTGATCTTTCGGTCTTCCAGCCTTATCGAAAGCTCCTTCTACGTCAAAGAAGAGCGCTAGCGCCATTTCTTTGTTTTCTATTGCCTTTTCAGCCCTTCTAACTACAGAATGGAGAGCCGTTTCAGTCGACTTCCCCCTTCTGTAGGCGTGCTGATTATCATACAGAGGAGAATCGGTTAAGATCTCTTCCATGATGAACCTGTCAATCATTTTTTCCATTGTCTTCATTAAAGATGAAGTTAGACTTATAGGCCTATTATTGAGGGTTACAGCCAATTACAGTAAAAATAGATCAATTAATTATGATAAATTCTCTACTCGAGATAATATCAGATATGATAATGATGAAAATAAGTATCTCCACAGCAATTATGAATAGGAACGGAAATAGATATGATACACCACATTAGATAAACTACAGCTATTTATCGGTAAGTTCGATAAGCAAAAACGGTAAGATCAGTAAGCGAAAACTAGAAATAACGATAATATATACGATCTACAGTCATTTAACACTAAATTCACTAATGAAAATAATTCATAACGACAACATATACGATATAGAAAGCAAACGACCTACAGTCGTTTAACAACAGATCAATAAATCATTCATTGCATTCAGCCAGCGAGGCCATTTGTCGAGGTGATATGACCACATGATGGAGAAGTAGCTTCGCAGGAAACGGCGGTGAATTCCGCGTATGCTACATACAAATAGGCTCTACCCAATTTTAAAATTTTATGTCTGAACTCTGTATCGGGCTTTCCTTTCATCTTTTTTTTTCTAGTCTGATTGACTATTTTTGTCTAAACTTTTATTTTGAAACTTTTAGTGATGTTTCTGTGGTACCATCGGGATTATCCGATCATAATTAAAATAAACTTAAATGGAAAGAAGAAAGCATATAGTTAGATATGGCTCAGCAGATGACAGTTTTCCATATTACAGTAACTGGCAGGTGGTTTACGAGTGTCAGGAATTTTTACATAGTTTTAATGCACTCCTTTTGAGCCTTTTAAAAAAGAGTTTTCCCCTACGCAAATTTAAAAGTAAATCTGGGAAACTCTAGAATACTTTTGGTATAAGGACTTCCTCTATTAATTTTAGGGCATTAAGAAAATATACGGATAATCAATATTTCCACAAATATGTTAGTAACTATACAGAAGTACCTACAGAAGAGTAATAACAACTGGCAAACCAAATGTATTATGGTGATAGTTTGGAGAAAGCCAAGCTCTTGCTCTACAAAGCGCAAATAATATTTTGCTAAGAAAATTTCTCACACCGAAGCACCGCTAAAGCTGCTGGATTTCATTCAGAACAGAGCCGTGCATCTCGTCGGCAAGGCGGATTTGACCCGGGATCTGGATAGTCTGGAAAACCGCAGACATGTGGCCGAGATATCCATATTTTACAGATATTTTCGCAGCAGATATGTTCAGGACTTGGCCCGCCCCATCGCACCCCCAGGAGCGCCTGTCAGATAGTCACGATAGACGGCAAGAGCGCACTCATTCGTTGTTGAACTGGCAACACCTAGAACACCGCTTTACAAGGACTCCTTTGTCTGGCGCATTGCATCGTTGTGGAACTCACTCCCAGGACATCTGTTTCACCTAAATTACAACATACAGCTCTTCAAGAACCGTGCCAAACAACATTTTCGCACACAAACCGCTCGTCGAGTGCCATAGGATCTTCCTTTAGTGTGTGTGTCAGTGCCATACAAAATAGAGCAAAGGAATAATGTTGACGACCTCAGTGGTAGTTCGGCTAGTATTGGCCAAGTTGCACTTGATAACAACTCACTTAAACAGTTTTACTGCACAATTGCTGAGAAATGTACAAAAAAATAAATTCCCAGACTGATTCACTATCTTTATTCGTTCCTGACCTATTTAACCGTTATCATCAATAATGATAGGACTTCTGGAATTAATGAAATATCTGTTGGGGGGTTTGAAGGTCTCCATGATGATGCTCTTATATCTTGATGAACTTAATAAATGTCTGATTTGATTCTGAAAGCTTTTAATCTTGCCTAAAGACTCTAATGGTTATGCCATTGATTAAACGAATGATCCTACAAACGTCTATCCAATTCGAATTTTACCCTCCCTGTCTAAGATTATCTAGATACTTGTCATAGGAAGAATGATAGCTTTTGTGTAGCCATAGTATTTCGACCGTATCTCAGTTTCATTTTCGGGAAGGTATGGGCACACATTATGCAATTTTTGTTTTTTGGAGGGGCTGTTAATGGAAGAGATGTAGCCGGCGGCAGTGTTCTGTGATTTTTCAAAGGCTTTTGATTGTTTGATTTACAGATAGTGTTGAGAAAACTTTCTCATTGCGGCTTTAGGAGCATCCCACTTCGATTGCTTGACCCTGGGAGAAGGTAGATTGGTGAATTCGGGAAGTGGAGTGGCGAATGCTTGCAACAAAGTTTTTGAGGTACCCCAGGGATCATGCTCTTGTGTCACCTAATATCCGGCGTCGGCTTACCGAATTTCCAGATGACACATTTTTTTGATTACACGTCCAGCAGGATTTATTGATGAATGTTATCTGTGATGATCTGGAGAGCGTAAAGAAATGGTGTGATGTTAATGTCTTGTGTCTAAATGTCTCAGCAAAACCAGTATACTAGCTTTTTAGGCTTAGTTGGGATGGTGTTGTTTGATTGGTTATGAAATAGAAAATAACCAGATCATTGAGTTCGTTGACATTGTGATTGATGACAAATTGAAGTTCCATAACCATATGCAGAGCTTGAACTAGAAGTTCGCGACGGGATGTACTCTATTGAAATTGAGTCCAAAGAGTCTAATTTTCACTTGTGGAAAGCTACTTGAAATATGATATTGCTTTTGGGGATTTTGCAGCCATTATTTATTTAATTCCGTCTTTATTTTGCAAAAGAGAGCTTTGAGTGTGTTTTATTTGCATAGCAAACTTTGGGGATTCCTGCAAGTCATTATTTATACAGCAGGAAATTTGAACGCTTCTCTTTTTCTTTATATTGGAAAATGTGCAACTAGCGATTAAAAAATATGGAGGTAACTGGCCCGAGCATCACAACAGGACCGACAACGAAGGTAGAGAAGCTGAAGCATTTGCCATCAGCTGCGGGCTCACTCAACTTGTAGACGAACCAACTCGAATCTCAGAGAGGGGCGAATTCGCCGCCCTCCTGGATCTTTTTCTAACCACCAATCCTGACCAGTACACAATTACAGTTGGTCCGCCATTAGGTACTTCCGACCACAAACTTACTACAACGGTTTTTTAATTGCCACTTCTACAGAAGAATCCACCATTGCTTTGCAAAATCTGGCATTACAATTCTACAAACTGGGACGATCTAAGGGAGTTCTACCTAGATTTTCCTTGACTTGACGTCTGCTTTGGCACTAACAACCCGTCAGTCTGCTGGGAAGAGATTACGCAAGTAATCTCCTCAGGAATGGAAGCATACATCCCATATTCCATCAAGTTACCGCCAAAAGGAAAGCCCTGGTTTGACAGAAGATGCGAAAGAGCTGTAGATAGGAAACAGCAAGCCTACAAGTACTGGCAGCATGCAACACGTTTTTCCTATTCAAGTTAACAAGTAAAGATTTTATTTAAAAACAGACCTAGCACCGGAGAGTCGTGTTACAAAGCCCGGAGATAAGATTGGCCCGGAGATAGGACTTGTAGCTAGGTAATAGAACCCTGTAATAACCCAATACACATTAGACAAAGCCCCCTTACTTCAATGAAAAAAAAAACTATAGCTCCCCTTGCATAAATATAATGTATTTATAAAACAACCCCCCCCCCTAAAAAAATTATCAATGGACTTTCAATGACCATCAGCAAATAAAGAAAGTACAGAAGGTACAAACAACTTGAATATAAAAAAATAGATAGGCATGAATCATCCCTAAAGGAAAATATAAACTTCCCCATATGATCAGAACTAAAATCACATTAAAATAAAATTCAGATATGATAAAATGGAATAGATAAGATAACACATGAGATGCAAAGCAAATGGTGGACAATGCACACAAAAGGTTAACACAGATAAGGCAATTAAATCGTTAATTTAGACACAAAACTGTAGCAATAATTACCTCGCTCGTGTGTGAGGGTTGCTGGAGATTCGACGGTCTCGGTCTTATAAATGAGCTGAAAAAGCCTCTGGAAATCACGAAAAAGGCCTTTAGCATCATGACGTCCACGTGCTTCACAAGAAATAGAAAAAAATTAGTTCCGGAGAAAATGCTTACCTAGTGCAGTAGTTAAATCCTGATAAATCGGTCGTGTCAAAACACAAACAGAAACCCACAATATTCCCAAAGAAGGGTAGTATAAAATTACGATACTAAATGTTGAGTCACTATAAGTGCAAAAAGCTTCTTTTCTCCCCGAAAGGTATTTCTAGAAGAACGAAATCATCATCGGTTCAGTCAATTTGCCTTTCTCTTTCCACGAGATTAGAGAACTACTTCAGATCAGCAAGAAGGGAGGGGCTGAAAAATGTCAAGTGATTCGATACGAGGAGTAATTCTAAGATAATAAACGACATAATTCTCGTTCATTATGGTAGTAAAACGACGGCGGAAGCCACAATTAATGAGCTGGAATTAAATGGTTCAAGAAATACTAGAGAATATTCCCCAACAAAACGAAAAACTTTTAAAAATTTAAATCGACAGCAGCAATTATGGAAAATAGACCATCCCTACTACCCAATGCTGACAACAGAACCAACCGAATATTGTTAGGAATAGAGCAGGTCGCGTGGAAAGATAAATATAAATATCTGAAACAAACCGGAAGTCCCAAAAAGTTTTATCAGAAGTTCTCAAAAATCACTCAAATATGGAGTAGGGCAATTGAGAACCACATAGAGTCTCGAGCGATTGCGTTGGATATTTCGAAGGTATTCGACAGAGTTTTGCATGACGGACTGCTCAACAAACTGCCGTTTTTCGTACTGCCAGCCTCTCTTTGCAGCTGGCTTGCCAGTTTCCTTAAGAACCGATCTCTGCACGTTGCAGTTGATGGATTTCTTTTGAATTTCATATTTTAAAGTAAAGAAAATGATGTCTTGAGTAACAGTAGGTATTTATAATTTTGCTCATGACACTGATGGACACCTCTCAGACACATTCACGATTAAAGCGGGCGTGCCTCAGGGCACAATACTTTCACCAACTCTGTTCCTCATCTATAGTAATGACCTGCTGACCGAAATGAATAATCCTGTTACAATTAATCAAGACCTGGAGAAAGTTCAAACTTGGGGCGACAAAAATTTGGTCCAGTTCATTGCAGCAAAGACCCAAGCAGCGAGTGCAGCGACGTTTACCAAGAGGGCCAATACGACGGGCCCTGACATCATTATGGCAGGATCAACCATTCCTTCATCTTCATCAATCGGACTGCTGGGTGTCTCGGTCAACAGCAATATGTCCTGCCATGACCACGTGTTGCTAACATCGCAAAATCAGCCCCCCAGAAGCTTGGTGCGCTATTTCGCAACAAAAAACTGTATACACCTCAGCAGTTGCTCTTGATCTACAAAGCGCAAATATGACCGTGCTTAGAATATTGCTCACACATCTGGGGTGCCGCACCAAAGCACACCCTAAAGTTGCTGGATTCAATTCAGAAGAGAGCTGTGCGTCTTGTCGGCGACCCAATGTTGACCCGGAATCTGGATACTCTGGAACACCGCAGACATGTGGCCGAGATGTCCCTGTTTTTCTTTCACGGCAGATGTTCCCAGGATTTGGCTCTCCTCATCCCGCCCCAATCGAATAGCAACACGACGTTCTAAAATTAGTACGCGTTAATGTTAATATCACTAAAAGAAAATTGCACGAACGAAAATCATTCGATTTTAAATTTTAGAGAGTATTTCATCTACCGCGCCGCAGAGGTCACTACTCGAATAGAAAATCTCATTTAGGTCGATAACCATGAAGGATTGATACTATGGTGGATGCAAATTTTAAATGGATTCTTTCCTAGTGCTAAGAGGGTATTCCGTTGTCCTAGAATATTATGTATCTTATTCTTGCTAGATTTATGTGAATACAACAATGACTCATTTCAGTTACAACAATTACTTCAGTTGTGTCTATAGTTCAGTGTGACCCCACCGCTTTATCTTAAAGGCTACGAAAACATATTCTTAACAGTAGTAGTTGGTAGAAACTAGTGGCTTCTAATGGAGAAATTGCGCCTTAATTCTATCTCTTCCAAAAGTACAAATATGTTCGGAAAACCTCTATTGCTCGAATTAATTTTAAATATTTTGCACAAGCCTCTAGAGAAGGTTTTCCGAGATATGGCCTGTAGCCACTCTTAACCAATCATACTGTAGGTTAATAGTATTATTTTATATTATGCACCTATTCGGGGAGATAAATTATGTTAATGGAAATGTTTCTAAAAAGCTTTGAGATATAACTAGAAGTAATAAACATCCACATCATTAAACTTTACTTAACTAGGAAAAACTAAATCTAATATGGCATTTCTCGGGACAGGCAGAAGTATCATGGGACATATGTTTATAACTGTGCCGCATTTACTAGTAATTCTCTATGTTGCAGCAAAGATAACGATTACGGCTAAAACTTTTAATGCGAAAAGTTTCGCGGCAATAAACAAATATAAAAGTTTGCAATGCTCAAAATAAAAACCACAATTGCAAAAACTACATATTCTTACTTTCATGATTACGTAGCCTACCAAAATTATTTTCGTAATTTATATCAAAAGTTTTAGTTACTCTATTTATTATTGTGAAATCCTAGTTACGAATATAATATAGCAATTTAATGTACGATTGAAGTTACTTTAAGCTATTTAAAAGCAGGGAATAAATATAGTGTTATAATAAATTATTGTCAGTTGCATTTTAATCAAAACTTTTATCTGATGGAAATTTAGAATAATATTACGGTGTTTTCATCAGATAAAAGTTTCCATTAAATTGCAACTAACAATAATTATAACACTATTTATTTCCAGCATTAAAATACCTCCAAGTAACTGCAATGGTAAATTAAATTTCTATATTATATTCGTAACTAGGCTGGCACAATAATAAATACTGTAACTAAAACTTTCGGTGAATTTATACATATAAAGGACCATACGTTTAAATAAATACTGTTAATTTTATAAAAATTAAATATTAAAATAGCACGCACCTTGTATATACTTTTTAAAGGCAGACAGCTATGGTTGCTGTTACTCACTTAGATGTTCTGCGAAGAAGTTTAATTTATACTGTTCCTAATATAGTAACGCTATATTGTGAAAACAAGAGGCAGTGGCGCATCTTTCCAGATTATATTATGAAACTCCCACGGAACATTGTCGACGTAAGCAGGTGTTCAAATTAATCTAATTCGTGACCCCCAAGAGTCCGAAGCATCCCTCTTGAGACTGGTCGCTTCTAGTAGGACACGAAACATTATTTTTAAATTGGGAATAATGCATACTTATTGCTACTCCACTATATTCGGAATATTTCATTATTCTACCCGTCACATCGCAGTATTAAGAGAAGTCAAATTCCTCTAACACAAACGAGCAAACTTTGACGAATTAATTTGTGATTTGAATTTCCATATTTAACTAATAGTTTAGCTTAGCAATTAAATGGCAAAACTAGCTTTTAATTACCACGGCTTGATTGAATATTGCCCGAACTTTGTAAATAATTGAAATAAATGTTTTAATTAATTAAGTAACACTTATCAATCGCAATTATCCTTAATGTATTGCTTATTCTAACTACGGTAAAACCGTATAGAAAACTTCGATAAATAATAATAGAACTTATCCAGTTCAACAGTACGTTAAAGAAATCGGATTTACTTCTTTTTTTTTAATTTCGGCGAAATTTAAATACTGATTCTTACGTTGACCTTCTTCAACAAAACCGTATGCAAACCGTTTTGGCGAACTCTTTATGTTCATTCAAGGTAGCGCTCGTTCACACACGGCTATGATAGTCTGGAGATTTTTGGATAAAAAAAAATAATTAACTGTTCAAATGGGTCTGCGAGCAGTCCAAATTTCAACCCGAATGAAAACTTATGGGGAAGCTTAGCAGACAACGAAGAATGTTAGATAAGCAGACTCAGGAAATAATTCGTTGTAGTATGGAACTATTTCTACCGAAACATAATACAGAATAACATAGGAAATGCAGCCAGGAGATGTCAAAGAGTTATGGCGACATTTCCTAGACCCATTTAGCAAACTTACCAATAGATGCGAAAATGCAGCCAGGAGATGTCAAACTGTTATGGCGACATTTGCTAAACCCATTTAGCAAACTTACCAATAGATGCGAACGGCTGCCAGTAATACAGTTGAGCTTCGGTACACTTTAATAGTTATTAGGAACCAGCTAGTAACTGAGACTCAACTAGGAAAAATTTACAATGTTACTAAGCCCTGAAAAGTAATTTTTGGAGGAGCTTTTCAATAAGGCATAATATTTCCCCAAAATAAATACGTTATTCCTTTCCTTACTATGGATGAGATCCCTTAATATAAAACAGACAATTATACAGTACAATTTACATCACATGTATAAACACTAAAGCAATAAGAAAAAAAGCGCTTACATAATATTGGCTATTGTTGACAATTGTGTCAAATTCCAACAGTTAGGCAGATAACCTGTTGTACCAATAATTAACAGGATACTAAAATGATATGTTATATAGGGCACAGGATTTAAAGTTCATGAATTTTATTCTGTTGCAAAGATAAAATAAGGCATGTGAAACTCGTCACTAAATATGTAGAAAATCTAAACTTTGCCAAGACAGTCTTACAAAAAAGTAAATGGTATTACTTACAACTTATGAAGTGATTATTTCTAATTTTAAATTATTCTCCAAATTAATACTAGTATTCATCTCCAAAGTAATGCAAATCATAACTTCCACAACTTCCAGGCGATGATAATCCTTAAGGGCATAACAGGCAAGTGGTGGTTTTAACCAAAAACACGCAAAATTAGAAATCGCAATTAAAGCAAAGCGATATGTGTGTTTCTTAGCAAAAAAATAAACATTGAAAAGATTACTTATAACTAGCTTGTCATCTTACCTATAAAATAATCTATAGGGTTCCATGGCCCCTTTTCTTCCTGGTATTGGCCAGTGGTACAAAACAGATAGTGTCTATTATAGAGGGATTTCTTCAAAAGCAATAACAGTCAATTCCAATGATCTGATAGCAACAGCAATATAGATTCTTCTATAAAGATTGAAAAAACAGAATTAATTCCACTTGTCACGTGGAGGTAGATTTCTCATAGCTTAACAAAAACTTTTGTAGGTAGCCTGCATGGCAGTGGTTAGCATCGAAACACACAAACGTAACAAAAAATATCATAAAATATTATTTCAACCAGTCCATGAGACACCTCAAAAGGACCTCACAAAAGATGCCGTCCTAACGACTCCTCGCCGGACTAGGCGTAAAAAGAAAGACCAGAATCTCTCACGGAACGAATTTCAACACTGTCCTCCGAAACATTGTTACCATCTCAATTTAGTTGAAATAACTAGCCCAACTGCATGAAGGAGCACCTAACGTCATATCTCGGGTAATCGAACTTCTGCTCTAAACCATATTCGCCAAGCAGCAAGTAAATATGCTTTAAAAATCTGCAGGGAACCGTTACCTGGGAATGTCGATTTGATTGAACCTGTCTGACTGTCTAAATCATATGTGCCAGACTTAACCTTAATAAATGAATACACGAAATCTCCTCGAAAGACGAAGAAAACAAAAAGAAATTATACACCGAAACACAATTAGATAAAAGAATTATATATGTACATTAGATGACTCTAATGATCTCCAAATAGCTTGAGGTAGGTTTGGTATTGCAACGGATTGGCTTAAAATAATAAACAAACTCAATGTTACATTTGTGTCGAACAAATTGCTAAGTTTTTATTAACTTTTAGATCAAAGAAAAGCTTGTGAGCATTTTCCTTTGTGATTAAAAGAGAGCTAAAGTATTAAAATCTATGAAGACATTAGCTAGCAAAATGAACTGCATAACCAGAACCCTTGAAAGATGTTTCCGAAACCTAGTCGAGCACCTACTACTCGCAAA
>MU182213.1:0-65458 GCA_016904865.1 Pissodes strobi
TAGCGTTCACGTATAGTTCTGATTTTAACCAGTTAAAACGCTATTCAAAAGAACAACGGTTTGTGAAGACGACTCCCTACAACGCTACAGTTGCGAGTACGTGAAAACTCGCTCAAGGAAAGCTGCTTACGAGGAAAATCCCGATAGCCAGTACTTGGGTTCCAGACACAAAACAGTGTATAGTGTTATCAGTACAACAGTGAAGCTCTATGGTACCCGCCTTGTTCACATTACTGTAAGTAACTACTATTATTGCCATTTTTATGTCTGATGCACAAAAACGTTTAATTTCCATTTTAAAAAGAAATTGCTCTGCATTGAATTTAAATATTGAAGAAAATCTCATTCCAAGTAATTCATTAGTAACTGAAAATAACGACACTAGCGTAGATAATTTAACTAATTTGCTTGAAACTTTTTCAATCTCAAACGAGTCAAACATGAATGTCAAAGATTTCGCTCAACTTTTGCCAACTTTCAATGGAAATTCTGATCATCTGGAATATTTTATTTCCTCTATTGACGAATTTTATTCTAATTTCTATAATACTTCTGAAACTCAAAAGAAATATGTGTTTTTCACAATAAAATCGAAACTAATAGATGAAGCGCATGATCTTGTGTATTGTCGTTCAGATATCGAAAACTGGGAAGATTTAAAAACCGCTCTCAGGCAAAAATTCGGTGACCCTGTTAGTTTCCTAGTTTTACTACATCAGCTAAATTATTTCAATAAAAATAAAAATGATTCCATTATGGATTTCATTACTAGACTAAAACAATTTGTACAACGTATATTTGCGAAAATTCAAACTGAACAGTCAGATGAAAATGTAAGGAGAGCTTTTCGAATTCAAGCAGAAAAGACTGCAATCGTTACTCTAATGAGTAATGTCCCTGATGTTTTAAAATCATACCTACTAAACAGTAAACTAGATACATTAAACGATGCCATCAATTGCATAACAAATTACAATTTAATAGAATCACAAATAACATTAAGACATCAACTTAATGCCCAAAATTTACCAAAACCCACTTCAAATACGAATAATGTTAATACTTTCCCAAATAACCCTATCAATATCAGGCCTAGACAGATACCTCAACGTAGATTTCCTACAAATATTCCTGCTTTCAGAGCATCAAATGTCTTTGCACTTCGAGGAAATATAACGTTCCCAAGACCGACTCCGATGTCAATATCTAACAGTCGGACACACATCAATCCTGGTACCACTGGTACTCAATCTATGAGAACATATCGCCCAAATAATTATCAAAGTACCCCTATACAAAGACATAATCATTTTCAAATGTAGGCCCTGCTAAAAATTACTCCTTCCAAGAACTCACTAATCTTGAGTGTTCTAATTTTCCAAACGAAGAAGTCGATAACCCAACCGAAAATTTTGATTTTTCTGATGAAAGTCAATTTTATGATCATTCACATGACCCAAACTCTCTTACTTCTCCAGAAACTCCATTATACGAAACCGAAGTGGAAAACCCTGAAAATTTTCATCCCACGGCCTTTTCACCACAGTCAACTTAAATAATATTATGAGACGAATAGAATTACCGTATATATATCTCCCGAAGTCTCACCTAACCATTTTAATTGACTCTGGAGCTAGCGAATCTATAATTAACCCCAAAATAGCAACACTTTTTCCTGAAAATGTTTATATAGAACCTTTTGAAATTACAGCTTGTAAGCAAAAATTTAAAGAAGACAAGAATTTAATATTACCAATCCTCAAAGAAATTGGAATTAACAATAACATTAAATTCCGCGTAGTCAACTGGCACAGTGACTTCGACGCTTTGATAGGGACTAAAGATTTATTGGATATGAAAGCTGTAATTGATTATAAAAATAATACTCTGAAATTAAAAAATAAATTAATTAGCTTTTCAACTATCTATAATAAATCTATACAACCCCGAAAATTTGAACCCTAATATCTTGGAAATCCCCGTCACATTAAAAGAAGGACTAGCTCTTCTACCTTCCTTCCAAATTAACAACTATACTGTACCAGATACATTGATAAATGTAAAAAATGGAAATTGCTATATGCATAACCCATTTCCAAACGAGAATATTAAATTCAATAAAAGGCTGAATGTAATCCCTGAAAGTCAATTTGATATAATTAACCCACAAAAAACTAGTCAATCCTTTAACTTAGATTCCCAACTTCGACTTGATCATTTAAATGATCTAGAAAAGTTAAAAATTTAAAATTTATGCCATCAATTTAAAGACGTAATGTACCACGAAAATTGTGATTTATCATTCACTAGTCACACCAAGCATAAAATAAGAACAACGAATGATAGACCAATTTATACAAAATCCTTCAGACATCCACCCAGTATGCAAGAAGAAATACAGAAACAAATTCAGAAACTACTGGATAATAAAATAATAAGACCATCAATATCACCTTATTCCGCCCCTGTCTGGATTGTTCCCAAAAAGACGGATGCATCAGGGCAAAAGAAATTTCGTCTTGTTATAGATTATCGAAATTTGAATGAAAACACCGTGGAAGATAAGTATCCACTACCACGAATCGAAGAAATATTAGATAATCTTGGCAAATGCACCTATTTTACTACCTTGGATTTAGCACAAGGATTTCATCAAATCGAAATGGACTCCCAATCGATAGAGAAGACAGCTTTTACAGTAAATAACGGTCATTTTGAGTACCTTAGGATGCCATTTGGTTTGAAAAATGCTCCGGCTACTTTTCAGAGGATGATGGATGAAATATTGCGAGATTATTTATACAAATTTTGTTTCGTTTACATGGATGACATAGTCATCTTTTCGAAGTCTCTTTCTGAACATATAGACCATATAAGGATAATATTCAAGAAATTACGTGAAGTAAACCTAAAAGTACAACTCGACAAATCGGAGTTTCTATCGAGAAACGTCGCTTTTTTAGGTCATGTAATTACACCAGAGGGTATCAAACCAAACCCTAGCAAGATATCTGCAATAAAAAATTACCCTATACCAAAATCACAAAAAGAAATTAAGGCTTTCTTGGGACTTGTTGGATATTACAGGCGATTTATAAAAAATTTTTCAAAAATAGTGTTCCCAATAACTCGCTGTTTAAGAAAAGGAACAACTATAAAGCCTGAAAACAAAGAATATATCGAAGCATTTAACAAATGCAAGGAAATTATATCAAACGCCCCCGTATTAGTTTATCCCGATTTTACCAAACCATTTAAACTGACTACAGACGCTTCAAATTACGCCATAGGAAGTGTATTATCTCAGAACGATCAGCCCATAGCGTATTATTCGAGGACTCTCAATTCAGCCGAGAAAAATTATTCCACCATAGAAAAAGAACTCTTAGCTATCTTAGATTCCACCAAACATTTTCGACCATATTTATATGGACAAAGATTTCTAATCGAAACGGACCACAACCCACTGGTTTGGCTGTCTAAGATAAAAGAACCAAATTCCAGACTAATCCGATGGAGATTGAAACTCGACGAATTCAATTTTGAAATAAAATACAAAAAAGGAAAAGAAAATGTCGTCGCCGACGCTCTTTCCCGTATCGAAATTAATGCTGTCGAAAACGAGTCAATCGTTCCAAATATTGGAATTGATACTGCCAATTTAGAAGACTTCAACCCTGACGATGACACCTCTGGAGCTTCCCTACATTCGAATCGAGATCCCGAAGGAAAAATGCTACCAATATCTGAACTTCCAGTTAATTATGCATCTCGGAGATTAATCCTTGCTTATGGAAATACCCATAAAAAATTTACGACTAAACCTTTCAATAAAACTCATATTTTTGTGCAGATACCTAAAGAAAATACCGATGAATACCTTATCGCGGTAATAAAGGAACTTTTAGATTCTAATAATCTAACTACTCTGTACATTAAAGACAAAGAATTGGAAGATGTATTTAAAGCTCTGATTAAAATCCATTTAAACAACAATGTAAAATTATGCATTTCCTATAAATACCTCCAAGACGTAACAGATGCTCAAATACAGCAAGAAATTGTTGCAAACTATCACCAAAAAACTCACAATGGAATCAATGAAACCTACAATAAACTCAAGAACGAATATTATTGGCCTAAAATGAGAGATCATATAACGCACTTAATAAATCAATGTGAATTATGCTTACAAAATAAATACGAAAGAAACCCATATAAAGTACCTTATGAAGGCCCTTTACTAAGCGAAAAACCCTTCAAAACAATTCACATAGATATTTTTCAGTTTAGCCAAACTATGTTCCTCACAATCCTGGACTCTTTCAGTAAATATGCGCAAGCATACCATATTAAGGATAAAAATAGTATCACAATACTAAACAAACTTAGACATTTTGTCTCACACCATAATACGCCGCAACGCATAGTCGCCGATAATGGATTAGAATTCAAAAATAAACTCTTTCAAGAATTCTGTAATCTACATTGTATAGAGATACATTATACAACACCCAATAACTCCACATCAAACAGCCCTGTCGAAAGATTACACTCTACATTGACAGAAAAATTAAGAATTCTAACTCAAAAAGATCAAGAAGAAACCATAGAGAATGTAATGATAACTTGTATTTGCATTTATAACCAAAGTATTCATTCGACTACAGGTTTCTCCCCATTCAATTTATTATACGGCCCGTACTATCAAGAACCTAACATAAATAACGATTTAACCATATTCGAAAGATATAATGAAAAACGGAAAGAAGAATTAATACCTTTCCTAAACGAAGTTTATAAAAAAACACTCCATACTCAAAAATCCCGAACAGAGAAGCAAAATAAAAACCCTAGCAAAATTCCTGAAATACCAGAAGATGAAATTATTTACAAAAAAAATGATAGGCGAAATAAATCTTCTCCGAATTATATCCCAATTAAAGTAACAAAGAAAAATAAAAATATAATTGAAGGAAAATTAAAAAGAAATAAAACAACCAAGGTACACATACGAAAAATAAAACGACTAAAAAAAAATCAATCCCTCTTTACAGACTCACCCTAGCAGTAAGAATAAAGACAATGGAGGTACTACCCATTCCAAATAATGGATACTATTCCGAGGCAATAAGTAGCAGCTTAGTATTAGAAACTCATCATACTACATATATATCATTTAATCTAACATTAATTCATATCCTAATAAACCATACCTATATTAACCACTTAACTATAAAAGAAAAACTAACCAAAGCGTTTCCAACTGAACATAACCTACAAATTCAATTAAACAATTCCCATAAACAATTAAACAACGCTCTGAATAACCTTCTTAAGCTAACACATGACAATACTAATCAAAGAATACGAAGAGGTCTCTTTAATTTTCTTGGTTCATCAATAAAATTTCTTACAGGAAATCTAGATCAAGAAGATTTAAACAATATCAATAATAATTTCGAAAGTCTCAGAACGAATCAAATAAATGCAATGCAGAAGATCAATAAATTAAGTTCCTTCGCAGGACATATAACAGAAAAAATTAATAACGATATCATGCACCTCTATAATAATTCGAAATTGCATAATGAAATCTTGAAAAACATTTATAGTCTTTTTGATTTTTCACTACAAATACAAGATCACTCTTTGCAAGTTAGTGCTATTGATAACTATATAAATAGACTCTTAAGAACTGTCACTTTTGCTATTAAAAACACTCTAGATATGGAATTGATTAATATAAATGAAATTGAAAAAATTTGGAGTTTTCTAAAAATTCACTATACAGAAAACCAGTTATGGCATTTGAATCAAATGTATGAGCTAATTTCAATTTGCACTACGGGTTTCATACAAAAAGACGATATGGCAATCTTAGTTGTTAAGATCCCTTTGTTCTATAAAGAACCCTGTCAATTGCAAGTCATATATCCGGTACCTACGAGAGAGCAAATAATACTTGTACCGCCCAGTAAATATTACTGTAGTAATATGTGGTATGAGAACTGTGATCATATTAACGACAAATGGTTGTGTGCCAAACAACTCTCAAAAACTTGTTCAATTGGTAACTGCACATATGCTAATATAAGGAATAATTATAATTTTGGCTTCTATACAACAAAAGGTAACTTTATATATTGTACAAATAATCCTATCGAAGTTATGGAAAATTGTGATATTATTTGCAAACAAACTGTAAACATGTGTAATTTACTGTCAAGTAAGTGTGATATAATCATAGGAAATAAAAGATACTTCCCTACTATTTTCAACATAAGCCTAGGTCCAGAAAGAACTGAATTAGATTTAAAACCTAGAAAAATAATAAATTTAGAATTGTATCATGTAGAAAAACCTTATAAAATGGAAAACGATTTGTTTGAACCACTTGAATACAATCATTTATGAACAAAAACTACACATTATTATACAGCAGGAATTGTTGTATGTATAATTATAATAATTTTAATCATTAATATAGTAATATATCACAAAAAGATCCGAAATTCCATTTCCAAAAGTTTTATTAAAAATTTAATCAACGAGGACGTTGAAAATTCTAAGGGAGGAGGAATTACGGACCTGGACAGTAATTAAGTATTATCGTTAACTTAGGTCTATCCACTATGTCTCCATCTTAATTATTATTTGTATTTACATTTCAAGAGGGCACATTAAGACAGATTAGGGGTTAGTCATAGGATCTAGAAAGTCCAAAGTTAATTAGATATTTGCCTCTTAATGTATTCGAAAACTGATAATAGGCTACTTTCATCTTAACGATATTTTGTAGATTCATTCTTATTTCAACCTCTAATAAGTATAACACGTAATTGTAATATTCAAAGTTAATAAACGTTTTTAAAAAGAGTTTTCCAGTCTTCTGAATCTTAATTAGCGCTTTAAAACCCTACATACGCTATAAACAACCAGGGATCGGTTCATAGGTATTTTTTTGGGTTTATACATGTAAAGTAAAAAACCCACGTACTATACACCTAAAACGTATAGAACGTATGGACCTCATTTGTAAATTAACTAATGTTTTTTAAAAGATTAGAATTTCTAATTTCAACTTATCTTTAAATTTATCGAAAAATTCTCGGACCCCGTGAAAGATTTGAAAGGGCTAATAAGACACAAACTATATTTTACGTGTGCCAATCCTCTTATGAATAGATACTATGCATGCAATTAAAAACACATAATGTGAGTAGTAAAATAACGGGCATTTCCGCGAACATAACCATGGAAGAAACAATTATAATAATGTAGGTACATACATGTTTTAAAAAACACACGGTTTCTTCTCTTTTGCATATTATTTTTTTTATATAGGTAAGTAGTCAGATGTCACCACGGCTAGTAATTTTCATAATAAACTTGTTATGCATATAAGGCTACAAGGTTACTAGAAAATTCCAATTGTAGTAAATACTACTAATTCACTTAAGGTCGAGGGCAATAAGAACGAAACATTTTACAAGGGTAGGATAGAAAATACCTTAAGAGGCTCAACAAAAAAGTGTATAGAAATTTTAAATTATTTTACAGATTTTTACTGATCTTTGAACGTACGTATTTGCAACCGAATATGTAAAATATGTTTAATGAAGATTGTTCGGGAATGTCTCAAACCTCCTGGAGTGTCAGTGTTTTGTGATAGATGCATTGGGGAGTCGTTATCAGGTCGATGCACTTTATACCGATTTCTCCAAAGCCTTTAACCAAGTAGATCATAGAATTCAAATTAAAAAGTTCAATACTATGGGTGTGGGGAGGCACCTTACTCTCTTGATTGAGCAGTTATCCTAGAAAGCAGGTAGTAAATCTGACGGGAGCATTATCGGGTGAAATCACAGTTCGCCTGTGTATTCCTGAGGGTAGTCCACTTAGATCTATTCCTGTTGTTAATGATCTATATAGCATCCTGAGTTGCAATTTTCTACTTTACGCTGATGACTTGAAAATTTTCACTGCTGCTGATTCACGCATTGATTGGGTGAGACTTCAACATAATCTTGATCTAATAATTGTCAATTGGTGTGAATCTAACAATTTAAATCTTAATAATAATGTTACGGCTAGCCTAACAACCATCCGAACGTTTTTGTGCTACCCTATAGAACTAGCCGCCGCCGTGCCGCTCGCTTCCCTGTCTGCATGAATCATCGCCCGGCCGGACGCGAAGTTTCAGGATCGCTGGAATTATCTCGATGGCCTCGTCGAGATCATATAGAGTGACCTCGGAATACTTCCCGAATATTCGCGATAGATTTAAGATTATATATAAGCAGACCTAAGGCGAATGTTAGTCAGTCGGATAGTTAGTTCAGTTAATAAATAAATAAAATGTTGGCCGATTTCATGGAAAATCTAAATGCTGAGAGGCAAGCAGAACAGGACAGGCTTCAAAAGATGTTTCAAGATTAAGAAGATAAAAAGCAAGCGGATCGGAAAGAGCAACAGGACCGGCTTCAGAAAATTTTTCAAGATCAAGAAGATAAAAAGCAAGCGGATCGGGAAGAGGATGAACGTAGAAGGCAAGCGGATCGGGAAGAGGATGAACGTAAAAGGCACAGAAAATTTTACAAGACCAAAAAGATAAAAGGCAAGCAGAACAGGACCGGCTTCAGAAAATTTTACAAGACCAGGAAGAGAAAAGGCAAGCAGAGCAGGACCAGCTTCAGAAATGGATGATGGATGTAATTGTAGGCGAGCAAGGAAAATTACAGAAAATATTGGACGGACAAAATGAGAAATTTGAAAAGAAGTAAACAATATTCAAAAAAAAGTTGGAAATGTACAAAAAGAAGTAGGAGACGTACAGAAAGAAGTGAAGAATCTACAAGCAGAATTTACCAGACTAAAACATCAAGCACCCACCGAGAGGGCATTCGCCTCAGGACAAAACATCAAACCTCCAACGTACGACGGTCAAACATCCTGGACAATGTACAAAAGACAATTTGAAGCCGCTGCTGTTGCCAACGGTTGGAATAATGAAGAAATGGCTACATCACTAATGGTAGCGCTTCGTGGATCTGCCCTGGAACTACTGCAGACCATTCCCATCAGCCAACAAGGGAAATATGACATACTTGTAGCTGTCCTGGAGAAACGATTTGGAGACCAACACCGAAGACAACTGTATCAGGCACAAGTAAAGTCTCGGCATCAGAAGCCTCGTGAAAACCTGCAAGAATTTGAGGCAGACATTAGACGTCTCATTCAATTGGCCTACCCGGCAGCGACAGAGGAATTTCAAGAGGAACTTGCTGCTGAATATTTCGTGGACGGTGTCAGAGATCCAGAAACTCAGAAGATGTTACGTCTAGCCAAATTTGATAGCAGTCGTGAAATTTTGGGTAGAGCTCTGGAAATCGAGGCGGCCTGTAACATCTCTAAGCCAGCAATCAGGGACGTATCCATCAAGGAAGAAAATTTGGCGAACAGTTTTTGGCGAACAGTTGTGAACTAACTGAAATGGGTGGTATTTTGAAGAAATTAATCGAAGTTCTTCAGGCCACGGGGAGATTCCGGGAGTCACTACAAGTTAGGCCATACAACCGTAATCAGTGCTATAGATGTGGCAAGACTGGACACTTCAAAAGGGACTGTCGAGTACAAAGATTCCAGGAGCCAATAGAAGATAGGTCACATAACCGAAATACATCAAATCAGTGCTATAGATGTGGAATGACTGGACATTTCAGAAGGGACTGTCGAGTACGGATATTCCGGGAGCCAACAGAAGTTAGACCATGTAATCGAAAGGCTATAAATCAGTGCTATAGATGCGGCAGGACTGGGCATTTCAAAAGGTACTGTCAAGTACAAAGATTCCGGGAGCCACTAGAAGATAGGCCACGTAACCGAAATGTTTCAAATCAGTGCTATATATGTGGCAACATTGGGCATTTTAAGAGAGACTGTCGAGTACAACTACGACCTACAGCTCCATCCAGAGACAACAGCGGTTCAAAGCCAAGACAGGAAGAGTTGAAAACATATAACTTTAAGGCTAAGCACAGGGAAGGAAGATCGCATAGTAATACAGATGCTTTATCCAGAAGGTCATGTGAGGATAATTATAAACATCGCCAAAGAATTGACCAACGAGAAGGAATCACTCCCATTAGGCGAATCAAGTTTAAGGTTGATCAGCAGTGGACCACAGAGCAACTGAAGAAAGATCAGCTTGATGATAATGAAATAGCACTACTACTGAAAGCTAAGGAAGAACGTCAACCAAGACCAAGCTGGAGAGATATTTCAACTAAGGGATCTACTTTTAAATCTCTGTGGGCTCAGTGGGACTCCCTGGTAGTTGAAAGTGGGCTCCTTAAACGAGCCTGGGAAAGCGCCGATGGCAAAGTAGTGAAGACGCAGTTAGTGGTACCAAGGAAGAGGGTATCGGAAGTTCTGGACGACGTACATAATAGAAAGTTTGGTGCTCATCTCGGAGTTAACGGAATGATTGACAAGATCCGCGACAGATTTTACTAGGTCAACTACTGCCAGGATGTGAAATCATGGTGCCAGCAGTGTTCAACCTGTGCCTCAAGTCAAGGATCCCAGACAAGATCCAGTGGGAAGATGAAACAGAATGATGTGGGACTACCGTTTGAACGTCTCGCCAGTGACCGAATGAAGGCTCGATATAATCTCCAAGCTAACTCTAGGGGATTTCGGATGAACGATAAAGTCTGGTTATATAATCCGCAAAGGAAGACAGGAAGATCTCCCAAGCTAACACCAGTATGGGAAGGACCCTATACGGTCATCAAAAGAATTAATGACGTTGTGTATAGAATTCAGCGTAGCCCCAGAAGCAAACTGAAAGTTGTCCACCTCGACAGGTTGAAAGCATATCACGGACATGAAGTAGCTGATCGGGACGATCAGAACTAAGAGGGAGGCAATGTTACGGCTAGCCTAACAACCATCCGAACGTTTTTGTGCTACCCTATAGAACTAGCCGCCGCCGTGCCGCTCGCTTCCCTGTCTGCATGAATCATCGCCCGGCCGGACGCGAAGTTTCAGGATCGCTGGAATTATCTCGATGGCCTCGTCGAGATCATATAGAGTGGCCTCGGAATACTTCCCGAATATTCGCGATAGATTTAAGATTATATATAAGCAGACCTAAGGCGAATGTTAGTCAGTCGGATAGTTAGTTCAGTTAATGATTGAGTGTTAAAGTGTAAAGAGCTTAGTTGTAAAGTTATAAAATTAGTTTATTGCGTTGAATTGTATACTGTGGTAGATAATAAAGAGAGTATTAGTTGAAAATAGTAAAGTTGTAATTTTGTTAAGAACCCACGGGAAAAACGTAACAATAATAAATGTACATCAGTCACTCTCCGCAGAGAGGAAGTACTGTTAAGGATCTGGGTGTAATTCTAGACTAGACTCACATTTGTTCTTCATATAGAGGCGATGTCCAACAGGGCTTTGAAACTGTTGACATTTGTCCGAAGATCTCTGGAGGATTTCAGAAATATTTATTTTCTGAGAAATGTGTATTGTGTTGTGCTGATCGAATATGGAGTATGCAAGTACAGTTTGGTCGCCTTTTTATCAATGCCACATGGTCCTTTTAGAGAAGTTGCAAAAAAAGATTTTTAAAGCACATTGCATATAAATTTTAAAATCCCTATTGAAAATATTAATTATGATGAACTTTATACATTGCTGAGCCTTCCGAGATTGAGTAACAGAAGGAGGTACGTGGATTTGTGTAATCTGTTTAGGTTCTTGAATGGCGCAATATGCTCTCGTACCGTTTTTGGTCGGGTTAATCTACATGTGCCTGTTATGTGCAATAGCAAAGAAAAATCTACTACGATAAGAAAACCCACCACACGTTAAATATTTGATCTCGGAAATTGGGCCAGACTCTGAATAGCCTGGCCCCATCGACACGAGGTTGCTTGAAATGCGGCTGCGGCGAACTCGCTGTTGCCAATTCGCGCCCGAAAATCTTCTGGGCAAAAAACAAAAACCAATATCGGCAATGTGGCGCATGAATTGCTCGAATCGTCCGAGGGTTACCGCCGCAAAGTAAAGTATTGTGACCGCATTGATGTCTCAAGTCGTTCCACGCGCGCCTTCTTATCGTAGTGGAATTTTCTTTGGTAATAGGCAAGAATATTTATTTCAAACACAATTTCATACAACCAATTATGGGGTTAATATGCATATAAGCAGGATATGTAGGTTGGCCAATCACTTGCCTGATGATGTCGATATTTTTGGTATGTCCTCTCGGTTTAAGTCCCGCATACGGAGTATATTGTTGTGACATCTGATGACAATCAATTATTTGGCATTGAACCTGGTTCATATATTTCCTGCTTCTCTCATTGTCAGATTTATGTCATGGCTGTATTGTTTATGTAACTGGATGATGTTGTCACAAATGCTCTTGACTGTGAAGGGTATGTGATGGATGTAGGGTTTTCTGATCAGGTTGATATCAAAATATTCCTTAGAAACTATACCAAACACTATCGAGTAGAAATAAAAAAACTAAGTCTGGCAAATGATAGATGTTTGCGCAAACACAGCTATAGTCCAAAGGTCATCTGGGATTTGGTTAGTGGTTAGTAGTTGTTCCAGTTTGCGGAATAACAAGTCAGCAACTAGTGCTGATTTAGAGCCAGATCTTATAAATATTTTTTTTGTAAACATTCCGCGTAGACCAGTAGAGAGCTTACCCAAATGTGGAGCAATGATGAATACATAGGTTCATTCGTGGATGTACATTTTGCTGTTTTGGGGGGCTTGCATTTTAAAATTGGTGAAGTGTCATTTATAGAAGTTAGGGATTCAATAATTAGTCTTAAAACTGAACTTCCTCTTCCCTACAAAGGAGGATTGGACGGAGGGAAGGACGGGAACCTGGGATGGACTAGTCTGGTTCACAGACGGGTCCAGAATGGGAACAGTGTCCGGAGCGGTACTGTGAGGCCCTGGGGCGGGAATTATCCGCCTCACTGGGCGAACACACTACGGTTTTCCAAGCGGAAATTTTTGCGATCATGATGGGGGTCTGGGAGTCGTTAAGGCTGTAGGTGGCGGGAGGATTTTCTTCTGCTCCGACATCAAGGCTGCACTCGTGGCGCTGAAGTCGGTCCGCATGCGCTCTTTGTTGGTAAGGGAGTGCAAAAGCTGGCTGATTGAACTTGGAAAGCGTAAAACGGTTACGCTGGTCTGGGAACCGGGACACTCGGGTATACCGGGAAACGAGGCCGCTGATGCCTCAGCCAGAGAAGGCTCCGCACGCAGATACTTGGGGCCTGATCCTTGTATGGGGATTGCCCAGTGTGTTCGCGAAAGAGCTTTTGAGGCCTGGATGGAGGGTCGGGCGGAGAAGGTATCACGAACGGCTCCGGGGACGAGACAGACGAGGCTCATGATACATGGGCCCGCGATGAGTCTCGCCAGGGGGCTGTTGTGCCTACCTAGGAAGCAGTGCAGGGCCCTGGTATTATTCTACACAGGGCACTGTAGGCTTAGACGGCACCTGACCCTACTCAGAATTGCAGAGGAGGGGGAGTGTAGGTGGTGCATGGAGGACCACAAGACCCCATACCATCTACTTACGGAATGCCCCGCCTTCGTGTGGGCAAGATTCAGAATCTTTGGCGTGACGTCGATCGAGCCAGATTCAGTGCGTCGTGTTAGTCTGAAGGAGATGCGGGGTTTCTTAAGGAGGACCGGCATCCTGGAGGTTCTCTAATGCGGGCTGGGGGCACAACGGACCCAATTGGTGGCCTGTTCAACCTGTAAAAAAGATGTAACCCCAGATGCAGAATTTGTTGCATGTGATAGTTGTAGGGCTACTAGGCATCTTTCCAAGGAGTGCAGTCAACTCTCAGCTTCTGAACTTAGAGCTGTTCTACAAAAACGAGTCATGATGTATTTCTGTGACGATTGTAAAGATGCATTCAAAGGAGTTCCTGTTATGCTCAGACACATCAACCAGATGCAAGAAGAAATAAGCCTACTTAGGAAGGACATAAGCGCCCTCCAGAAAGATAGGCACACCCATACAGAACTTCGATCTAAAGTGGACTTAATTTCCCAATCTACCCAGTCTCTTCAAAAGAAAGTTATTACCTTAGAACGATCAGGTTTGGGGAGCAATGTCAACTCTTCATGTATTCCTGAAAATGTGGACAACCTGTGGTCTGAGTTCTAGGACCGTCAGAATAGGGCCAAAAATGTTATGGTGTTCAATATTCCAGAGAAGAATGATGATGTCACTGATATAAACTCCTTACTCAAGATTATTACTAACAAACCACCTACAGTTGTAAATTTTTCCAGAGTTATTGAAAAACAAGTGTGGGCTGAACTTAAAGAGCGGAAATCTAAATGTGAGACCTCTTTAAAAGTGCTCTATTTTTCGTTGCACTCGCTCATAGACGTGGAATATTCAGAATCAGTTGTTTCTGTGGGATATAGGTTCTCTAAACTGTTATGGGATGATCACGTTGATAAATTATGTAAGAAGGTTGCCTCTGGTGTGTATATATATATATATATATATATGCACCTAGAATTTTGGTCCATGTGGTGTCTGAGAAGGTTGTCTTATCAGCATACAATACAATACAATACAATAAAATCTATTTATTTGCATCAATTCAACCGTTTAACAGTTTTAACTTTGTCCTGGTGTTATAGGAATGTAATGATTTATGAGTGAAAAATTTATAGATATTATATTTTGCATAACAAACACTCGTAAGATAAAAAGCGCAGGTACTGTCAGTATTCCAAGATCTTTAAAATAAGTTCTGCATAATTCCCGATAAAAAAGCTTTGCAATAACTCTAATTACAGATTTTTGTTGTTTGAAAATAGTTGAAGCATCTGTGGAATTTCCCCAGAATAATATTCCATAAAGTACTTGGCTCTGAAACATCCCCATGTATGCAGTTCGAAGAATTTCTTTAGTGGCCTATTTTGATAACTTTCTAATTAAAGAAGTCATGCTGGCAAGCTTTGATGAAAGTTTTTCTATGTGCTGTTAAAATCTAGCTCATTATCGAAATGAATACCAAGAAATTTAATGTAACCTGGAGATATGTCAATAATATTACAAGATTTTAAAGAAAATTCTATTGTAAAAATGTTTTCTATATTTAATAGCAGAGAGTTTGCATCAAACCAATTTTTAGCAATCTGTAGTTCCTCTGTTACCATACCTGAGGAGGTTTCAGGGTCCACATGAGGTACATGGAATGTTGTATCATTCGCATACTGCAGAGTTTTTGCTAATTGTAATTGGAGAGTGTCATAAAGGGTTGTCTTATCAGCATACTATGCATGTATTGAATCAAGGCTTGCTTATGCTCTGTTAACTTGAGGTCATGCTCCAAGCATAGTCTTAGGTCTTCAAAGAAAAGCAATAAGAGCGACTGCAACCCTTCACCATCAAGCTGATTGTAAACAGAGCTTCATTACTTTTAATATTTTGAAAGTGCTCTGCTTTTATATTTTTCACTGCCTTTGACATACAAAAAACAACCTGGGCAAGTATAAAACTCAATAATATTCATGAGCACCTTACTTGAAACAAAGGTCAAACATTTGTATAGATTACCATAGCATTCATGAAATAAAATCTGCCATATCTTTCTACGCACCAAAAATGTTTAATTTATTGCCACCTTTTATAAAAACCCGCAAATTATTTTAAATTGTTAATTAAGAATTACTTAATCAGGAAATGCTTTTATTCCACAGATGAATATTACACAAATAATTTCGGTACATAATATAAAGATCTTCATTATAAATATGTTAGCTGTATAGGATTTTGAATTACTTTTACAGAAAAATGTAAATGACTAGAAATTGAACTTGTAATTGTATATTGTGATGTACCTAAATTTTACATTTGTTTATGTATAATTTCTGTATTTGTAATGTTAGGGTCAAGTTCTGCATTGGATTATTTTCTTATCTTGTTCATTTCATGCTCCAAATAAATGTCTTTTCTAATAATGGAAAATATTCATCCCCAAAATTCCATTTATCTCTTCATCTTTGAGAAATGATGCTCTAATCTAACTAAAGTGACCTATAATAATTAAAACAACTCCCTTGTAGCTAACATTAAAAACCACATAAAACATTATATTTTAATAAACCATGTAACATTTATTTACATTTTATGCCACTTACACCAGTAAAGGATTCAAGGCAACATATAATGAATAAATTATAGGAATTTAAAAAGAATAAAGTAGGTATAATGCACTATTTCCTATGGGTAATTTATATTAAATAATAACCCAAATTATTCATAAACTGACCTTGGTTTTGCTAAACAAAAAATTGGGATGCCACAGCTACTCACTATTATCACACGCACTACAAACGTCAATAAAAAAATTAGTAACTATAAATTGTGTTTCACTGCAGTGAGTTTTGGGAATATACAGAACTATCCAGGCCTATTGATTTTCACTGCAGCCAGTTTTGGGAATACACAGAACTACCTAGGCATTGATTTAATAATAAGTAGCTTAGAAAATAGCCCATAAAGGCATGGGACAATATCAAATGAAAGGAACGGTACTTATGTAATTATCACTAAGTAAAAAATGAAGTAATTAATTTCCTCATTTATTAAAATATACACAGGAAATTAAAACCACAAAAAATAATCTCCAGCATTTCGATGTGAATCACTATAATAACTTTATTTTGACAGTTTCAATGCTTCAAATCGAATATCAGTTCGACTGAAAATGACGATATACACACTTGGGATTAACTTTCCAAAGGGCTTAGAATGTTAAGTCCAAAATATTTTAGGGTTGACTTGAACTAAGCAACTTCTGAAATTTTTGAAATAATTTTATCAGAGAATATTCATGAACTGGTTAAAGATAAAATTGGAACCCAACAATACGGTTTTGTTCCTGATAAGTCAACATTATCAAACCTTATTGCATTCTCTAGTAAGGCAGCTCACACTAGTTTACTAATTGCTCACACGCGTTTAATAAGGAGGATCATCGGATTCTGCTGAATAAATTGTATCCCTGCAATTTCTCTGAGAGTGTCATCGCCTTTTTATTAAATCATATTTAGTAAACAGAATTTAAAGAGTAAAGATTGGAAATACACCACCTGAATAAATAATACTGGCGTCTGGTGTGCCACAGGCAAATAACTTGGAATCACTTTTATTCATATTTTTAATAAATGACCTACCTTACAGGTTACAGGTTTCCGAATGTTTGGCTTTTTGCCCATCATTTTAAGACTAACAGGGGCTGTGAAAACGTGCCCCACAGCAGCTCTGGAAACCATAATCGACCTCCCTCCGCTGCACATATGCATAGAACAGGAGGCCTGGACCAGAGCGTATAGAGTCACTCAAACACAAAAACTGAAGTCAGGAAAACTGACTGGTCAGGAGATGATTCTTCTAAAATTGTGAAGAACATCCAGATAGAGGCAATAATCAAACCAACCGATACAATGGAAACAATACTCCATTTTTATCACTCCTTTGAAGTGGTAATTGAAGACTGCAATACTACAGGGGAAAGACTAAAACAACTAGAGAGAGAGGATCACTTGTCTGGTACACAGATGGATCAAAGATGAAAGAAGGAGTGGGATCCGGAGTTTACGGACCTAGGTGTCGAATATCTGCACCTTTCAATCAATCAATCAATCAATCAATTTATTAATGTTAATTACAAAATAGTATCACACAAGTCAAATAAATGTAAAAAAAAAATATATATAAAACACTACACTACATATAAACTTACAATTACTACATTGCATCTTAAACACTTGAAATTAAAAAGTTAAAGAACTGTTAATAAAACAACATTACAACAATTAAAATAAAAAACATCTATACTTCACCAAGATCTGAGCTAAAGTATTCCTGGAAGGAGTAGAATGCCCTTGATAAAAGAAAACTTTTTATTCGTGATTTGAAAACTTTCAGTTCCAGTAAACGAACACTAGCTGGCAGAGAATTAAAGAAGTTCAGGCCCAGATACCCAGTACCATCCCTGGTCCTCGAGAGCCGACGAAACCCACGCACAATATTGCCACGATGTCTGGTCAGATGATTGTGTACATTGCTGTGGAATTGATATTGATTCATGTTCGATCTAATGTAACATAGGCACTGAAAAATATAGAGTGAGGGTACAGTCATGATGTGCAACTGCACAAAGCTCTGCCTGCAACATTCCCGATACTGGAGCCCTGCAATTATTCTCACGCATTTACGCTGCAGTCCAAACACCAAGTCAGCATGTGAAGAGTGCCCCCACACCAAAAGTGCATAAGAAAGTCGAGAAGCAAAGCAACCATGATATGACTGAAGCAATGTATTTGCCGAAACACATCCCGAGAGATTTCTGATCAGGAAAATAACACCAGAAAGCTTACCACACAACTTGTTTACATGCTCAGCCCAGACCAAACCTGGATCAAGACAGACTCCGAGAAAAGTGACAAAAGGCTCTACAGGCTTAGGGGCTCTGTGTGACAGGGAAAAGTTCATGGTCTGAGTTTTAGCACTGTTGAGTGACAACCCGTTAGCCACAAACCAAGATTCCACTCTATTGTATATGTCAGAGACAATACCATCAATCTGTAGGGTGCGCATATATGTGAAGTAGATAGTTGTGTCATCAGCAAAGAGAAGCAACCGTACATCTGACACAGCATTGACAAGATCATTCACATAAACAAGAAAAAGGGTAGGTCCCAGAACCGAACCGTGAGGAACACCATGTTTTACCTGTTTTGTTTTTGATTGGTGACCATTGAAAAATACATATTGGGCTCTACCATCAAGATATGTCTCAAGCAGTCTAATGCTATCAGGGTGGAAATTGTAAAACTTAAGCTTTTGTAATAGAATAGAATGGGAGACACAATCAAACGCTTTTGTTAGGTCAAAAAATGAAGCAAAAGTATCACAACCTCTCTCAAACCCCTCTAGGACATGAGTGGTGAAAGTGTCTGTAGCAAGAGTAGTAGACCTACCAACACGAAAGCCAAACTGGTTTATTAAGTACTTTTTCAAACAATCTGGAGAATATAGGCAATATGGATATGGGTCTATAGTATGTTGGTTCGTTCCTAGAGCCCTTACCCTTAAAAATGGGGACGACCTTCGCAGTCTTTAAAATGGATGGAAATATGTTAGCTGTAACACACGAGTTCATTATCTTGGTCAGAGGGTAAATGATTAAATTCTTCAATGACTTAACAATTTTAACATTTATGTCAAAGCTATCTTTACTTTTTGAGTTTTTTGTTTGATCAATTATACTTCTTACAGTATTATAGCTTACAGTATTGAATGTAAAGGTCACGTCTCTTGTGGGAGGATGCAATAAAAATTCAGAGAAACACTCCGATCTGGCAGGGAGGGTTGAGATCACCTCCTCGGCAGTACCAACAAAGAAATCATTTAGAGAGTCTGCCGTCAGAGTATTGGAGGTTTCAGAAGATGAACTGGGCTTTTTACCATTGATGATCTGCCACATTGCTCCCTTTAGGAATCACTCCCACAATCTTTCAAGCAGAACTAAATGCTATCAATATAGCCATCTCTGAATGTGCCAAAAAAGGCCTAAGAGGTGAAGTCAAAGTCAAAGTCAAAGTATGCTTTATTGTTTTAACAAGTGGTATTGTTGTTAACAAAGCGAAAAAGAAAGATTATAAAATTAATGAAAACTTAAAATTAAGATTGCCCTTAAGACCTACCACATTTACATTCTAAAAAATAAAAAATATCTAAAAAATATTAGTCACATACAACAAAATAGTTTTAAATACCAAAGTCACACAGTTAAAATTATTGTATAAAGACACTAAATGAAATTTACACATAGACTCCACATAAACATTAAATATAAAATTCAGACAGGTTATAGTAAGCCTTCTCTCTCAAAAACCTTTTTAGGTGACGTCGAAAAATCTTTAATGAAGTTGCCCCCTTAATGTTGCGTGGCAGGTGATTGAATACCCTTAGACCCTCATAGAAAATTGACTTCTGCATAAGAGTAGATGTGGGAATGGGCAGATGCAGATTACCCCGCTGACGCGTCACACACCCAGAGTTCTCCGCCACGAATCGATGCCGATTTTTATATACAATGCTAGCAACCTCCAGTATATAAACACATGTGACTGTAAGAATGTTCTCTTTAACAAATAAAGGGCGGCAGGAATCCCGAGGTTTTGCCCTGCAGATGTATCTCAAGGCCCGTTTTTGTAATACAAATATTGACTGGATAAGATAATTGCTAGCATTACCCCAGAAACAGATACCATAACGAAGACGGGACTCAACAAGAGCAAAGTACACAGACCTACCAACCGCCGTGCCAAGCTCCTCAGTTGTAACCCTAACAGCAAAGCAGCCAGCTGAAATTTTGTTGGCAAGATCAGTTATGTGGTTCACAAATTTTAGTTCACTATCGAGGATTATACCAAGGAATCTACTGCTAGGGTGTTCAGTAATTCGTTTATCACCAATTGACACATTTTCAAGTTTACTCTTGAAGCAGAGCAATTTAGTCTTGTTAAGGTTTAGTGACAGGCAGTTGGAGTCAAACCATTCCCCTATCTTCTGGAGGTCCTTCATAAGGGTCAAGTGCAAGGACCCATCGTTAGGGCCATGCCAAAGAATCGTGGTGTCATCGGCAAACAAAGTAAATTTCCCGTCAATGTCCAGATTTGTTAGATCATTAACATAGAGGAGAAAAAGAATGGGACCCAGAACAGATCCCTGTGGAACACCACAGGTTAGGCTACCATGTCCTGAGCATTCAGAACCCACAAAGACACGCTGACTTCGACCCCTTAGGTATGAAGAAAACCAGGACTGTGCAATGCCTCTAAAACCATAGCAGTGAAGCTTCCGCAGCAAGATATCATGGCTAACACAGTCAAATGCTTTTGACAAGTCACAAAAAACCGCCGCGGAAACTCCACCGCCATTAATTTGGGCATACAACTTATATAGGAAGTTGTATATAGCATCATCTGTGTTATGACCACCACGAAAGCCATACTGAAAATTACTAAGTATGTTATGGGACCTCAGATGAGATATAACACGAAATTTAACCAGCTTTTCAATCAGTTTTGATAGAGTGGAGAGAAGAGAAATGGGTCGAAAGTTAGAAGGATCGTCAAGATCGCCATCCTTGTGAATAGGAATTATTTTAGCTGATTTTAGGCAATCTGAAAATGTACCCACCGTCCATGCAAGATTTATTGCGTCAGCAAGTGACATTAAAGCAATATCTGGCAAGCTAAGTAGAATTTTTGCAGAAATTTCATCCTCTCCAGAAGAGTGTTTGTTCTTCATGGAGTTTAGAACTCTTTTTAATTCATGTAAGTTTGTAGGCAAAAAAAAGAAGGAATTCTGAGTTCTGCCTGAGAGGTAACTAAGAGGGTCTGTAGATGGACAGAGGCTTTGGTGGAGATTTTGGGCGACTGTGCAGAAGAAGGTATTAAGCTCATTAAGTGTGAAAAGATCTATATACTATCAGATAGTCAAGCAGCCTTAAAAGCGCTAGCATCTACCAGAATCAACTCCCGGCTAGTGTGGGATTGTCGGATCACTGCAGATCAACTGGCAAACAGAACCAGACTCACTCTAATGTGGGTACCTGGGCACGAGAGTGTGGAAGGCAACGAAGCCGCTGACCAGCTCGCACGGAATGGTGTACAGACTGCCTTTTGCGGGCCTGAACCATTCGTTGGCATCACTAGAGGGTAGAGGGCACATAATGAATGAGCTCAGAAATTGTAAACAAAGGAGGAAAGAGACACAATGGGCCAATGCACCTGGGCAGAGACTTTAAAACCTCGGTTGTCAGGCCTGTCCTATAAGTGTTATTAATAGCTTCGCAAAGATCTTTGAAAAATGTTTAAGGGATAGACTTTACAATTATCTCACCAATAATAATATTCTATCAGTTTTTGTTGTACAAATTTCGATTTCCCTATAGAGACGTACCTTATGTCACGCGACTTCAGTTGGTAGGATTAGAGAGTTTAGAGGTGCGACGAAGACAGACCTTGCTTCTATTTTTATATAAGTTAGTAAATGGTCATATTGATTGTGGTGATCTACTTTGCACTTTAGATTTTCGAGTGTCTCAGAGAGCAACTAGATTGAGGCAGTTATTTGTGAACGCGCGCTACCGGACAAATTATGAAACCCAGTGTTTTAGTAACAAGTTAATTATAAATTATAATAGATATTTTAATAATACAGATCTTTTCAATAGAAGTATTTACAATTTTAAAGCAACAACTAAAGGTCTGTTTTAAGCTTCCAAGATGTTTTTTTTTTAAGTTTTCCTATTGTAGTACTATTTAGGGTCTATAACTCTGCAGTGTACTTGAGAATAAAATAAATAAATAAAATAAAATGAAACTAAAAGGCCTAGTAAGAACTCAGAGATAATGCTCGAGATAATGTTTACTGTTATGAATCTGAAGACGAATCCGCTGAATTTGACTCATTACTTTTAAAAGATTTTTCTTTCGACATCAATTAGTAATATTTCCATTGATTCACCTTATGTAGAAGTTAAAGTAAAAAGTAAAACGGCAATAATTAAAAAATCATCATTGTGTTGGCTTTTAGATGAATCCAATGGCAGGCTCAGTACAGACCGTCTTCAACAGTTCATTACAGGAAAACCCTCCGGTAAAACAAAAGAAAAAGAGCCCAGAATTCGTCAACCCAAACCAGAATTAAAGCGGTTGAAGAGAGAAACTATGGACCAGTCATCTGATAAATATCGTGATTCGAACGAAGACGATGGAGACCTAGACTAAATGTCGGACTAGAGTGCTTTATTTTATTTATTATCAAAAAGGAAAAATATTATGCTGTTAGTTACGAGCAACAGTGGTATATTGGAAGAGTCACGGAAAAAATGGTTAGTGAAAAATACAAACTAAAATTTTTAAAGTACGAATTTGATAAGTTTAAAAAGTATGGTACCGGCATATGAGTCGGACATGAAAAAGTTCGTTCTCGAAAAGTTATAGTTTAAACTGTTTTTAATTGTGATTAAATTGTGGATGGTGCATCTACAGCCTGTTCATCAAGGGTGTTTTCAACTGTGTTGAAATTAAGTCTACCAAGACGAATCTTTGGTCAATAATCACTAAAACATTTAACTGATCCTATTAATAATGGCTAATTCCCTTATCAGAATTTGAAGTGTTTCCAAATTGTTTACGGTTCCTCGTTGGAATCTCCTTTTTGTGCCTTAGATTGTCTAGAGTTTAGTTGAATCGTTCGATTCGAGGCGTGTCGCATTAACTCTGAATGTACTTTATTTAGTACAATTATTGTGATTTCACCGTGATTGGAGGCTAACTTTTTTTATTAACACGCAACAGTTTCTGTGGAGTAGCGCCTGCATTCGTCATGGCAGAGGTTTTTAAATGCTGCAAGAATAAATCCAATAATAACTGGATATGTGTGGTCTGTAGTAATGTCTTCCATCCGAGCTGTGTGAAAAGAAGGAAATATTATGAAATTCTAAACAATAACTTGATATATTGTTCAGCGGATTGCAGAGATTTGGCTGCAAGAACTGGTGAGGGAGAATATCAGATTCAATCCTTTTTATGCCTTGTGCAGGATCTGCAGGCAGAGCTGAAGCAGAAAGACCGTCTTTGAGGGTGACGCAGCTGAGATGGAGTCTAAGTTTCGGCGAGACATCGAAGTATATCAGGCAGAAATATCAGACCTGCGATCTCAGCTAAAACAAAGGGATGACATAATTAAAAGCTATGAGGAGAGAACCTTTGTAAGTTGTGAAACGCAAACAACAGCGAGGACGCACACTGTTTCGACTCAGACTTTGGTTTCAGATAGCACCTCTATATGTTGTTCAGCTACCCAGACCTTCATCGGTTCATGCAGGGAGGCAATGGTGCAAACGGACACTTTGGATGTACCTGAGTTGCTGTCACTGGATGATGAGATTACAAATCGAAAGAAGTGCCTGGAGGAATCAATAACAGCCTATGCCAATAAAATTAACAACCTTCAAATAGAGATCAATGACTTGAATGATCTAAACAAAAACATGATAACTGCAATCAAAACTCTTGAGGCTGATAACCAAGCCCATCTTAATGAAATAACAAAACTGAAGGATGAATTTCAAGAACAAGAATCTCAAAAAATTGCAATTGCTCGAACGGTGTCATTACGGCCCACTATGCGGGATGGCGATGATGTCTCCTGTTTGACAAATGTGAAAGGTATTAGAAACATTCTTATCTTGGGTGATCAAACGATCAAAAACCTTGACAGGCCGTTGCGGAGGATTTTTGGTGATCAGGGAGTCAGAGTCCAAGCAGTTGTTAAACCTAATGCGACGTACAAACATATTATCGATCACATTGGGGAGTCTGTAAGGGGTTTAACAAGCAATGATTTTGTGATAGTGGCATGTGGAGCTAACAATCTGGCAACTGGCAAGTATCCTCGAATGCGACACATTAACTTTAAGCTTGGGGAATGTTGTCATACTAATGTGATGTTTTTGTCATCTCCTGTAATAAACACGAGTCACTCAAGACTTGTAAGATATTTTAATAGAAAGTTTGAACAGTTTTTGAATTATGTCAATAGGTTTACTGAAAATAGTGTCTTATATCTGGATATTTGTGATAAAATGGGTAATAGACTGAATAACTATAGGGTCTCTCTGTTAGTTCAGTGCATTCTTAATGCAACACAGATCACAAACAAGAACAAAAATTTAATTCATATTAAAACATCGGGTCTAACTGAACCTTTTCCTGGGAGCGGAGAGACCTTAGAGTTGTGGTCTGTGCCCGAGTCTGAGGTGGATGCTGTTTTAATTGTTGATGGTAGGGAGTCTGAGTTTGAGCCCGACGATGCATTGGTTGGTGATAATATTGATTGTTTAGGCGGTGATAAGAGTGATGTGTTGGCTGACATAAATATAGCCCGTGATATAACCAATCCAAATTTTCCACTAGCAAACGACACACTGGAGGTAACTTAAATAACTTAAATAAGATACAGATTTACTATCAAAATTGTAGAGGAATTAAGACTAAGCTTGAAGTTTTAAAATGTAATATATTGAATAATGATAGTGATATAATTGCTCTGACTGAAACTTGGCTAAATAGCTCTGTTTATAATTCTGAATTTAATAACAATAGAATAATTTTCAGAAAGGATAGAAACTTTAAATTGACTGGAAAAAAACAGGGAGGTGGAGTTTTGCTGGCGGTAAAGAATGGTTATGTAGTTGAGGAATGTAATGTGTTTGATGATGCCCTTGAAGCAATCTGTGTTAAATTATGCCTGGGCCATAGGAAATATGTGTATGTAATAGTCATTTACTTTGTGCCAGGTAGTGGCAAGGATTTGTATAGAAAATTTTATAATTGTATTGAAACTAATTTTTTAAATTATGATTGTATAATTTTAGGTGATTTTAATTTGCGTGACTTTGTGTATGACGTCCATAATGAACATGTTCTTGATTTCAAGAGTTTCTTAGCATTCACTAGCTTTCTGCAGATTAATAGTGTACGAAATGTCAACAATGTCCTTTTGGATTTGATAATTGTTAGCCCCCTTTTAGAGAGCTGTGAGGTGGAAATTGATGCTGACCCATTGCTACCTATTGATATGCATCATCCTGCTTTGTTGGCAAGTTTTAAGTGTGGATGTGAATATGAAGAATGTGAGCCAATCACAAATAGGAAATTTAACTTTAAAAAGGCAAATTATCTTCTGATGTATGATATGATCCAGAAACAGGAATGGGGGGCTCTTTATGAGTACGACAATATTGATGGCGCGCTAGCCAAGTTTTATGCTATATTTCATGATATATTTATTCAGTGTGTTCCTTTGTCGACACAGGTCGGGAGAATGTTTCCTGTTTGGTACAATAGAGACATTATAGTACAACTACGGAAAAAAGAGAAGTATTTCAGGAAATATAAACATACTCGATCTGATTACTGGCTAAACAAGTACAAACATATGAGGCACCTAATTAAAGCTAAAATTAAATTTGCCTATAACGAGTATATGGCAAGAGTAGAGATTGGCTTGCATGACAATCCAAAGTATTTCTGGTCGTACATTAAGCAACAGAAAAATAACACAGATATTCCATCAGAGGTCAGCTATGATAATGTCTCCTATTCGGGTGCTAAAGGTATAGCAGATGGGTTTGCGCTTTATTTTAGCTCTGTGTTTTCTGTGGTTGAAGGTCTGGACTGTTGTGAGCGTGAGTGTAACAATCACTTTTGTGACGTACCTATAACTGAGCATGAGATTCGTAAAGCGATAAAAAAGTTGAAAGGGAACAAGGCCATAGGACCAGATGGCTTTCCGGGCTATATACTTAAAGGTTGCAGTGATTCGCTGCTGCACCCATTAGCGTTTCTCTTTAATCTAAGTTTTCAAACTTCTACTTACCCAACTATCTGGAGAATAAGTAAAGTCGTTCCAATATTTAAGGGCGGCAACAGACATGAGATCACTAACTACCGGCCTATTTCTATTGTGAGCGCTGTATCTAAGGTTTTCGAAATAGTCCTCTTCAATAGAACTTATGAAGAGGTAAAATTTAATGTTTCGCAATATCAACACGGCTTTCTTCCACAGAGATCCACTATGACGAATTTAATTACTTTTTGTCAATATTTGCATGAATCATTTAATAACAAACGGCAAGTTGACGTAATTTTTACAGATATGGAGAAAGCCTTTGATAAGGTGAAACATAGTATTGTTATTCAATCAATGAGCAGAATGCATGTATCAGAAAACTTAGTTAATTTAATAAGATCCTACCTTAGTGATAGGCAACAGTATGTTGAGATAAAAGGGGCAAAGTCCTGTGTATATGGTAGTACATCAGGGGTTCCATAGGGTTCTAACTTGGGACCTCTTTTGTTTCTGATTGCAATTAATGGACTGTGTCAGGTTGCGAGACACGCTCGGACATTGTCATTTGCTGACGACTTCAAGTTATTTTTGGAAATCTTGACAGAGGATGATTGTGATTTCTTGCAACATGATTTGAATGGTGTTGTCGAATGGTGTGCTGACAATGGCTTTATTTTAAACGGTAAAAAATGCACCACAATGACGTTTTCCCTGAATAAGAATCCAATTATTAGCAGATATAGCATTAATGGAACAGTTTTAGAACAGACTTCTAGTCATAGAGACCTAGGAGTTATTTTCGATGGTTCTTTATCATTCACGGGTCACATTGTTGAAAAGATTAATGATGCTCATAGGGTGATGGGGTTCGTCGTCAGATCCGCTAAACGGTTCAGTGTGGATGTTTGCCTTCGACTGTTTGACAGTCTGGTATTACCTAGACTGGAATATGGAAGTATAATCTGGTCGCCCCATTATGAAGTCTGGTCGAAATCAATAGAGAGGGTCCAGAGAAAATTTTTAAAATATATGTTCTTGAAACAGTACGGTTATTATCCTGTGCAGGGATATGACCAGTATGCTTTGTTAAGTTTATTTAATAGATTGACACTGGAAAATAGGCGAATTAAAATTTGCTTAATGTTTTTGTATAAACTTCTCAACAATCGCATAGACTCCATGGACATCTTATCACAGTTGCCATTTTCAGTTAATCGTGTCAGCACTAGACAGAGGAAAACATTTTATTTAGATTTTCCGAGAATCAACGTATATAAAAATTCTCCTATTTATCGTATGTGTGATATCTTTAACACCTATGCTAGTGACATAGATGTAACAGTTACCAATTTAGAACGCTTTGCAAGAATTGTAGAACAAAAGTTGCTTGCTGCTCAGGCTCGGCGGATGATAGTTGGATAGTGTGAGTGTATTTTCGGATTTTTACTTCTGTGTGGTGGAAGTTTCGAGTGGTGTTATTTTATGTTATTTTATTTTAGTTAGAATAGGTGGTATCTGTAAATGGCATTGCTGTAGATACTGTATTGAATAAATAAATAAATAAATAATATGGCCTCGTTACGATGATCAAGATACGGTTGATAAAAGGCTTGTATTTTATGGGTCAATTGAACTTATTGGCACTGGGCCTTTTGAGTTAAAAAGGTGCGATTTGCTTAATATCCCTAAAAAATATAAACTCTCTAAGAAATATTTTGATTAGACACCCAAGTAGCACAAATAATACGTTTATAATGGTCATATAACAATTTGTAATATAACAGTATTATTTTAAAAGTATTTTGTAAACTTTTTTAGATAGATAGATAGATGTTTTTTGTCCAATAATAGTACAATGAAAGGTGTAGGACACATCAAAAAATTACAAAAATAAGTAACAATTATACAAATAATGCTGTAATACAATCAAACAAAATATACTAAAAATTAAGAAAATAAAACAACACTTAAAAACACGGAAAAGGCTTCAACTTTATAAAATTATTTCATACGAATATTACTTAAGTTATAATAGCATCGTGGATAATAATTATAAAACAGATTTGAGTATTTTCTAAAAGTTACAATTCAAGATGGCGAACGATGACAAGCAATCTTCAGGCGAGCCGAGATTTTTTGTGTAAATACTGCAAGAAAAATGTTTCATCATCCTTAGCGAAGTGTATAAAGTGTGAAGGTGCTTTCCATACATCATGTGCCCTAAGAATTCCAGGGCTCATTGCAGTGGGAAAAGATAATTTGGTTAAGTGCTGTGAGCGCCGTGAAAATGAGGTTAACGGTGACAGTTTCGTTCCAATCAATATCTACAAGGAAATGATAAAAGCAAAGGATGAAATCATTAAAAATAAAGAGATAATCATCGTCGAACTAAAAGAGAAGGAAAAATTGTTCCGTAATTCAATTGCTTTGTTAGAAGAAAAAATAGCGGGAGTGATCAATGTTCAGAAATCCGGGAATTATACAGGATCCAACATACATACGGTAAATACGGGCTCTCGAGTTGGCAACCCTGCAAGGGATGAGTCTACTTCTGAGGGCCACATTATTGGCTTTGTGGATGGGGCTTCAGCTCCGGAAAAGAAGACCGTCAACTTAACCTCAAATACTGAAGGCCGAGTAAATAGTAAACAACAGAAATCAGGTAGCACCACCGATCTCCATATAGGTAGCACTAACGGGAATGTTATTACGAAAGCTCAAGTTAATACAGCAATATTGGCTGCACAAACCACAAATAAACTGCAATCAATCCAAAACTTGGTCATGGAAAATGACGATGAAGGATGGGAAAAACCCAAACAGAGAAGAAATCGTCGTTTTCTGTTGGGTGGACAAAATGATCCCAACCAACCAACAGGTAACATACGTAGCATCCCTAAACTGGTTTCATTCCATGTAACAAGACTAAGCCCGGAGACCCAACCAGATGACCTAAAAAAGTTTCTATCTGGTAAATTTCCCGAGGTCACCTGCGAGGATCATAAATCTAAAAAACCTGACCTGTATAAATCCATGAAGGTTACAATCAATCAAAATAATCTACGAGAGGCTTGGAAGCGCGATGCATGGCCAAGCGGAGTCCTGGTATCACGTTTTTTAGAAAGACCGAAGATCCAGTCACGCTCACAGGAGGTGGCGGGTCGTTAAGAATATACTCGCAGGGGTCTTTGCTCTTAAGAGTATGTAATTTTAATATAAGGAGTCTTAGAAATAAAACTGTGGAATTGTCAGTGCTACTTAAAAGTCTGAACTACCCAGAAGTAGTGTGTATCACAGAAACGTGGTGCTCAAAGGAGGAGATTGAAATATTAAGGCTGGAATCATATACTTTGGCTAATTTCTACAGCCGATCTGACTCTCGCGGAGGAGGTATAGCCATCTACTTGCACAGTGGTGTTTCCTTCAAAAAACTGACTATACCGGTGGATCAAATAGATGGGGTGTTTGAGTATGCCTGTATTGAACTATTCTACATGAACCAGAGTATTTTATTATCATGTTTTTATCGTGCTCCCTCAGCAGATGTAAAAAATTTTATTTTTTAAACAATATTTAGAAATTTTCATTAGGAATGACAAGAGGGCTGTAATCTGTGGCGACTTAGGAATGTAAAAGATCATAATGCATTGGAAATAAATAACTCATTATTGAGTTATGGTTTGGTATCGTGCATAGCTGATTTCAGTAGAGTGCAGGGCGCTAGTATGACACAGATTGACAACATTTTTTGTAATTTTAAAAATGACCTAACACAAACTATGAACATTGACACTTGCTTTTCAGATCATCACATGCAAAAAATCACTTTTTCATTCACTCAGTCCCTGTCCAGTCCAACAGGATTTGAATATTCAAGACGATTCAATAAAGAATCAAATTTGGTAACATTTTATAAGCTACTATCCCGTGAAACGTGGAGTGAGGTAATATTGTGTAATAATGCTAATCAGAATTTCGATAAATTTCTGGATATATTTGAAAGGGCAGTTGAGAAGGCATTTCCGTTGGAACTAAAGAAATTTAACTGTCTTAAAAGACATAGAAATCAATCTTGGATCACAAATGAAATAATCCAGGAGGGGAACTGCCTTCGCGATTTGCACCGAAATCTAAAACTTTGTAATAGCGAGGAAATGTGGAATCAATACAGGACACGTCTAAAAAATCATAGGAAATCAATAAGACAGAAAAAAAGATATTTTAATGACGACCTTTACTATTCTTCTCATAACAAGTCCAAAACTGCTTGGCAAATAATAAAGAGTGAGGTTAATATAAAGACAAAGGAATCATACCCTCTGGAGTTCATTGGGGAGGACAACGGGAAGATTGACTCTTATGAGGTTGCAACAAATAAATTTAATCATTACTTTTTAAATTCTGTGGAACAAATTTCTAATTCAATTAACTCTGGAACGGTGCAGGAGATAATTAAAACTTCAGATAAGTCCTTGTTTCTATCCCCGGTGGAACCAGAGGAAATATATAATATCATAAAAGAGGTGGCAATAAAGGATTCAGCAGGTACTGATGGGGTTCCCTGTTCACTGCTGGCTGGGGTTCCCTGCCAGCTAGCACCTATATTGACCTATTTAATAAATCAATCATTTGCGGAAGGTGTGTTCCCTGCCAAACTAAAACAATCGATTGTCATTCCTATATTTAAAAAAGGGGACAAGGCCAGGATTGAGAACTATAGGGCTGTCTCAGTGCTCTCAGTATTTTCTAAAATATATGAAAAAGCTTTCTATACAAGACTTGTTAGTTTCTTGAATAAAAATAACATATTATTCTCGGGGCAGTATGGTTTTAGATCAAGGAGATCAACGCAAGATACTGTCTTGTCAACTATTAATAGTATAATAAAAAACCTGGATGAAAAAAGGACAACGGCTGGGTTGTTTTTTGACTATACAAGAGCTTTCGAGCTAGTGGACCATTCATTACTAAAATCCAAATTATATTGTTATGGAGTGAGGGGACAGTCCTGTGATTGGATATCATCCTACTTAAATGATAGGCAGCAGAGGGTGATCTTACAAACGAGGACTGGGTAATTCACCTCGGAGTCATTAAATGTTGGCATGGGGGTCCCGCAAGGCAGTGTCCTGGGACCGCTTCTATTCCTTGTATTTATAAATAGTATTATGGACAGCAGGGTGAATCAGGTGGAGCGTCTAACAATATTTGCAGACGATGTGTCTGCTATAGTAACTGCGCCAAATGTGGAACATTTAAGTGGCGAATCTAGTGATTGTGCTTTGAACATGCAATTATTCAGTGATCAGAACGGGCTCCTGCTGAATCTATCAAAGAGTGAGGCTATGATGTTCTCTACAAAGGAATATAACTTTAGCCTGCTTATAAGATCAAAGGCTGGATTGATGAGGCAGGTGGAAAGTACGAGGTTTTTGGGTCTGAGACTCGACTCTACACTATCATGGAATGATACAGTCAGTGATATCTTGACAAAAATATCTCGTTACTCGTTTGTGTTATGGCGTCTAAGATCATATGTCAGTAAACAGATACTATTATCCTATTATTATGCCTATGTTGGCTCAACATTGTCGTATGTCACGGTGTGTTGGGGCAATAGCAAAAGAATTAATGAAGTTTTAATCTCGCAGAAGAAAATAATAAGAACAATTACATTTAAAAAAATGACCTTCTCATGTCGTCAATTGTTCAAAGATCTTAACATTCTTACTGTAATATCGATATATATTTTACAGTGTGCTCTTTATGTAAGAGATAATCTTCATACATTTCAGAGCGCGGGTGACATGCCGCATGACTATTCACTGAGAACACCAAATATTCTCCGATTGCCCCAACACCGACTGTCCTGCACAGCGAATAACAGTTATGTAATGCCGATTAAGCTGTACAACCACCTGCCTGTACATATTAAAGAAAGTGTTAGTAGAGATATTTTTAAAATAAAATTAAAAAGGGTATTGTTAAATAACAGTTTTTATTCTCTTCAGGAATATTTTGACTGTACATTTTAAGCATATGTGATTCCTTCGAATTACTAGTATTTTAATGTGTGTGTGTATTGATGTGTGAATGGCGCTGAGGGAGTGAATTGTACGAGGAATTGTATGACATGTTGGTAATTTTATTGTTTTTATTGTAGTTTAGGTATTTTACATTTTCTTTGACAAAGCACATATCTCTGTAAAGTTGATCAAATTGTGGATGAAATAAATAAATAAATAAATAAAAAAACCTTTAAGTAATATCAGAGTTTTATAAAAGTTTTATAAGCTAGATGATAAATCTACCTATATAATAATTATGTTTAGTACTGTCGCGAGTAATCGTGATGACAGTTCTTTTATCTTTTTCTTAATGCCTCCACCGGTCTGTCATCATACGTTTGAATCGCGATGCCACGCCCTATCCAGCGTGCAGGGGTGTAACTCTGACGGTAATACTGGGTTCTTTACGTAAGGTGAGAAGCGAAGATAAAGAAAGCACGTAAAAACAATAAAGTATATTAGGTAAACTTAATGAGAAAAGATTAACAATGTATATTGGTCAAAGACCCAACGATAGAGTTTTTAACAGCGTTTACTGGTCAGAAACTTAATGAGACTAGCCTATACCCAATTATTAAGGTGCGCATGCTTTCTCGACTTGAGGTATGTTTTATGAATTGTTTATAGGTCTTTTTGGTCACTGCTTTGTAAATATAGTTTATCTTATGTTGCGTTGCGTTTTATTTAATGTTAAGGTATTTAAGAGCACTTGGACACTACACTTTGAACTACTTGACAGACTACTTAGAAACTTCACTCGAAGAACTTTGACAGACTCGACTTTTCTACTGTGGTTAATGAAACCCCTAGTCTTAGCAGTCGATGTGGCTAACCAAGAACTAAGTTTGGGGTAGGAAAAGGATTAGAACTTTAGCAATCATGTGACTAACCAAAGAGCGGATTGAACCAAAAGCAGTCATGTGACTAACTCTGGAGCTGGCTTGGGTGAGACCAAAAGTCTGACGAACTGAAGGTTTGCCAGTGTATTTATAGTAAAGAAATTGCTGATCATTGCATGCTTAAGGTTCATAATCGCTCCCGTTGACTGCTCGCGTTGTTTATAGTTTGCTTTTAATGATTATTAAATAATTTCAAGTTCAAACTTGGGACAGGGTGATAATTAGTTAGTAGCTTTATGAATTATTATATTTGACAGTACGACTATTTTACAATAGTTTTATAAACATTATTTTAAAATTTTATTACTGAATTTGAAAACGTTTATTAGATACGCGATTAGATACTAATAAAACTGTTTTAACAGTCTTAAAAATATTTTAGTTACAACCAATGTGTGTCGATTTAAGATATATTTGATATATGTGTTTATAATTTTGGTTTTCTTATATTATACTTATCATAAATCAAATAAAATTGCGTATTTCTATGTCTCGAAGACAAATGACTTCTAATATGGTGATTGAAAAATTACTTTTTCTAATGACGACATTGAAGACTGTATTAACGAGTTTATTCTCGAAAAAGACATAAGTATGCAGAAAATACCTTGGAAAATACATAAAAAAAATATAGGAAAACACGAGAAAATACCATCCACTTTCGGAAAATATGAGACAATACGACGCATTTTCGGACAATACGAGAAAATACAAGAAAATACCATGCATTTTCGGAAAATACAGTACAATAATAGCAGTATTGCCAAAAATACCGAAATGGTGTACAGATTTTTTATCAGCGGTTTATCCCTCGACTTTTCCCTGGCACATATGGGCATTCAGTTGCTTAGGTGCAAAATAAAAAGCATCTGTTTATATTATAAATTCTCAGTTGTAATATGTCAAATATAATGTATAACATAGCACTTTTGTCAATAAATTTGATTTCAACTGCACTGAATACTACTACCTACCGGGATCATAAAATTCTACCTGAAAATCTTGAAAATGTATGTAGATCTATAGCCTCTTTTTTTTTCTTCGTTAGAATACATACACATTTTAGTGATACCATATTATAAAATGGTGGTACCTACATGAAAAAATCAAAACTTATTTTTTTTTTGAAAAATTTTGATATTAATCGATTTGTTTTCTTATTTTCTTTCCAAAAAAGTGAGGATCATTCAAATATTTCCGCCATAACTCATATTTTTCTTAATTTATTGCTCATCAATGTGTCGGTTTTTATTTTTTTATTCGTATTTTTTTCAGCTTCTTTGATATTTCTGAACATTTTCTAATAACAGTATCATTCATTTTGTGAATATTTCTAACTACCTACAACTTATTAAAAAGTTTCAATATACTTACATGGAAAAACATAATAATTTATGGTAGTGTATAATAGACCGCCGCGCCGCCTATTATATTATTCGGACAACTGACTGTAATTGAAAATGCAAATATTTTTTACTTTTTTTTCATGATTTAGGGCATACCTTGGGTTAGTTTGGGTCAGTTTTGTTTGCATGCACTCGCAAAACAAGTGGAGGGCCATGCATGAAGCTGCTTTATGCTAAAGTTGTATTAAAAATGATATTTTTGAAATAAAAATCTGGCCTGTTGTTGTACCGATCGAAATTCTGTCAACAAATGGACATTATCGGTTTTAATTTTGGCTTTTATTAATTTTGATATTTGGAAAAGGCTACTTGATACCGTTGAACTATATAATGTTATGTAGTATATAGTCAATGCTTGATGCTTAAATTGTTTTAAAAACGTCCCTTCTAAAATTAAAATATGCCTTTTCGCACTGCCATTATGAACATTTAATATCAATTTTTTATCAAAAAATCATCATAATTTTTTGGAAAGAATATAAAAAACAAATTGATTAATACCAACATTTTTCCAAATCAAAACATTTTTGAGTGGTTAGTACCTTATCTCAACTAAACCCTAATAATGTATTGCATTTATTATGTAAGTACCTTGTAGCTATCAAATTTGTGTACATATATGTTTTACATTTTGAGTTGATTTTGATGACACAATAATAACAACATAGCTGTTAAAAGTATATCAAGAATTTCCTAAAAGTAAACAGGAATCCAACTGTTGTTTTTTTTTGAGTAAAATTGTGTGAAAATTGAAATATGTAAATAACATAGGTACCTACCTGCGTAAATGAAGAATTTTGGCTGGTCATCACTTTTTTAGTGTGGAACCTTTCACATTGTATTCAATTTATCCTTAATTATTTGGTATTTGGAACTACTTCTGAAAAATAATAATGAGTATTCCATATAAATCTGTCAGAAAGCTAGTAAATATTTTGCTACCTTAAATTCCTTGTCAGCGTCGACAATCAGCTCATCCCAGCAAAATACTAATTAATTACCACGAATTACAGTAAATTTGATTATCCTAAATACCTTAGAACTACGCTTCAACAGCGGTGTGTACTTTGATTTGCATATAACACTGACCAAGTATCAGTATTCATAACATATTTTTAACACGAATTTCATTCGTATCTGACCAGTCCTTAAAATCATTAGAGGAAAACAATCACAGGCATTTTATGATTAATCAGTTCTTGCGACTTAAATAGTATTTCAATATAATTTAAAAATAACTGATGTGGTAAGAATGTTAAAAAATAGGCCACTGCCACTACTAGTCACTGTACATCACAAAAACATAATTTGTTATTACGTTCAGAAATGACTGAAGAGTACTACAGGAGTTTTACTCCATTTTGTTTTGTTGATAAAACAGATTCCAACCAACTTGTGTATTCTGCCATCTGCCGGCGAATATACTCGTGGATAGAGAAGATGTCTAATAAGATGCTTTACACAAATAGAACACTATGTAAATATCGACCTCTCCTATTGGTCGATCCGCATGTCCCTCCGCTCGCTTCGCTCGCTACGGGAGCTCAAGAAAAGGAAACTAACCAGGTGCTAACCCAAGACATACCCAAAACCAAGAAAAAGCTGTTTAGAAACATAATCTTGAAAAAAAATTAAAAAAAAGCAACGGGGTTTGAACCCGGATCGTCCAGGGTGAGAACCAACCATCTAAACCTATCGACTACGAGAGCTCTTGACACAAATTGACTGCATCACGAAGACATGAGATAGATCGACCAATAGGAGAGGTCTATTTTTACGTTGTGCTCTATTTATGTAAAGGATCTTAAAAGGTAGAGAGGATGTAATAGGGATGTTGTCATGCGATGAGAACAATGCGATATTTGACGAATACAATACATCCCAATTTGCTTGGAATCCTTGTATAAGTTAACGATTCATGGACGAGACCATTTGACCATTGCGTCCATTGCACAGCTTATAATAACATAAGTTATGACTAACGAGGGCTCTCCTTAGTTATGACCATTGTTTATATATTAGACAATGACAAGTTCGGCTACAAAATTGGAGTTTGACGAGGAGTGAGAACAGATTTTTGACACTTGACCTTGGAGTAAAAAGATGTATAATTTATACTCGACCGCCTCGTTCGGAGCCAAAATGTAACCAAGATAGCTTAAACAGATAATTCATAAAATAATATTTAAAAATTTAAAATTAATTCATAATATATTTGATAGAAGGTTATTAGACGCATACGAAAGTATGGAAGTTATTAAATGTAAGAACAGGCTTTGACGAAAAACAATATATCTTGGGGTGGAAAGTACCCTGTTACTTTCCACCACGTGCTTCTTTGGAAAGCTACCCAACTTCCTCACTGTAGGATTTGTTTATTGGGAGATTTCAACCTGCCCCACAGCATTTGGTCCACTGAAGAATTTGGCTCTGTTGCCTCAGCAAGGGCTCCTGCTCCACCCAATTAAGTTGAAACCTTGGAAGTGCTGACAAATATGTGTTCTGTCCACAACTGATTTCAAGCCAGCCATATATTAAATAAGGCGAATTCTCTGCTGGACCTTGTACTCATGACAGATAAGGACATTGATATATATTTGGCTGAGGAGGATATTGTGCTGCCGGTTGACAAGTATCATCCTCCAGTATCATTCACTCTTAAACTAACCTAAAAAAAGAAACGGGGAACTCGTGGGCAACGGGTTTTACAGAGACTTTAAATTAGTTGATTATAATGCCGTCTCAATGTTTATGACCGGTTTCGTTTGGGATGATTTGTTCTTGAATAAATCTCTCAATGATATGATTAACATTTTTTATGAGGTATTGTACTTAGGTATAGGCCGTTTTGTACCATTAAAATGATATTTATCAAACAAGTTTTCCATTTGGTTTCCAATGATCTTAAATCATTAATTATCAAGAAGAAAAAGCTACATAAGCTGTATGTTAACTCAAATTTATATGTTGATTATGTTAATTTCTGTAATGGAAGAGCTGGGTGTAAGGCCCTATAGAGGCAGAATTACCGAGACTATGTTTTGCTTACTGAGATATCACTTACCACCAACTTAAAAAAATTCTGGAAGTTTACCAGCTCAAAAAAAGGTAGAATCCAAATTCCTAATGAATTTTGGGTCATCTGGAGAAGAGATAGTATAGTTGGCCTGTGAGCTGAATACTTTTCAGAAATGTATGGCAAGAAAGCATGCCATATACCCAATTAAGTGATCTTTGATAATTTACATCTGAACAGCTTAACTATTTCTATATCTGACATATTCACTAGGCTGCCAGGGCTGGACACAGACAAGGGTCCAGGTCCTGATGGCTTACCCCCCTTATTTTTAAAACAGTTCAGCTTTTTATTAGCACGTCCCTCTTTGATGCGTAAACATCTTACGCGGCGGTATGAGGGTAAACCGGGCAAATGGGACGGACATGTGGGGACGGAATGTGTAAACAGATGTGACATTATAACCCGTGCGCATTGAGGACCAAGCTAATCGAGGACGGCGGCGATTGCAACGACTCAAATGGCGCCTTTAAAAAGCTAGCCGCTAGGGCGGTATTAGATTGTCATTACATTATAGCACAGCTTATTTTTAATAGACGGTTGAATTTCAAATGAATTTTCGCTTCAAAATTCACGACAAATTCGTTCGAAACCACGGCTATCGTCCTAAAAAACTCGGGAAATTTCGGATTTTTATACTATTTTGCCATTTAAAATCGTTTTTAAACGGATTTTAGACAATAAAAAAACATATTTTAAATTAAACGAACTGTCAAAAGTATTATTCAGATGGCCAGACGTTTAAAACAATATTGAGTCATGGCCCTCTTCTAGAATTTGCAAATTTTGGTTATGGCCTTTCCGAAATCAAAGAATGCCGCCCCACGATGACTAGCTGGTAGTGAAAAAGCTGTGTGCATAGGTTGATGTTATTCCTGGTGGCATTAGATTTTCATGTCAAATTTGTGCAGTGACTTAATTCACTCCGATTAAAGCTGCCAGTAAGTATTACTAAAGAATCCTAACTAATATTATAAGCGCGAATAACTAATATTATAAATGCGAATGTGTTTGTTTGTTTCTTGCGCTTTCACGCATAAACTACTCAACCGATCATCATGAAATTTTGTACAGGTATTTTCAAGAGTATAGTGAAGGACATAGGACACTTAGCTTTTACCCGCGGTTTCGCTCGCGTTCATTTTTACGGTTAGTTTTAATCCTATTTTCCACGCGTAATCTACTTTTCAACTTAACCAATCATCATGAAATTTTCTACAGTTATTTTCAAGAGTATAGTGAAGAACATTTAGAACTTTTAGCTTTTACCCACGGCTTGGCTCACGTGATTTTTACGGTTAGTTTTAATCCTATTTTTATTTTCTTGAAGTTTTGTATTTTTTTCTTGATTTTGGGTTAGTTTTGGTTAGTTTCTGCTCGTTGCACCCCTGTAGCGAGCGAAGCGAGCGGAGGTTTATGCTTGAAGTGTAATATTAGACATTATAATGCAAACATTACAAATATAAACATTAAACAACGCGTGACGAGAATGTGTTTTGCAGGCTGTCTGTAACTGTTAGTGTAAAACGTGTTCTTTCTAACTCTATTTCCAAATAAGTGGTTGCCTATATTCAGGCGTCACGCGGCCTAAGATGGCATTCAATTTTCATGGCGATGATGTCGATAAAGGATGTGTTTACACATCAGTGTCTCGAGTACTAGCGGACTCGCTCATTTTTTCTTTATATTTAATCAATCTTTACATTCAGGAGTCTTTCCAAGCTCCTGGAAGATTAGTTATATAACGCCTATTCACAAAACAGGAGATAGCTCCCAGGTGATCAATTACAGGTCTATCGCATTTTAAGTACCATTCCAAAGATCTTTGAAAGCCTCGTGTGTGATGTTCTGATTTATACTCTTCAAGGCCAATTGATTGATGAGCAATTTGGCTCCATAGCCGGCCGTTCCACACTGCTAAATATTCTGTCATTCACAGATTTTTTGTCCCGGTCTTTGAAGGAGGGTGTCAAGTTCACGCATTCTACACTGACTTCTCTGAGGCCTTCGACAGAGTCAATCACCACTTGCTGATCCACAAACTTACTGGTCCACGACTTAAGGCTATATATTAAAGTTAGATCCACAGATGATGGCCTCAGGCTTCAACGGGATCTGGCTGGATAGACTCATTGTCTGGTGTAACAACAACTCTATGGACTTGAATGTCAAAAAATGCTACTCAATTTGCGTCAGTAAAAGCAGGAATAGTGTTGACTACTCCTATTACATCAACAAATAACCTTTAGACCCAGTTTCTCATATTGGAGACCTGGGAATTACAGTTGATAGTCCCTTAAGTTTTATCTCGCATATTTCTGGAGCAGTTTCTAAGGCTCTTCAGATGTTGGGCTTCATCAAGAGATGTGCTGGTGACTTCCAGAGCATCGATTCTATTCGTTTGCTGTATTGGTCCCTTGTGTGCCCGCATTTGGAATATGGCTCATGTGTTTGGTCTCCTCATTATGATGTACACACGACTTACGCGCGCATCCCAATGTTTACATTTGTATTTTTGTCACTCCATGCAATGCCCTCCGCAACCCAAGGATAATAAGCAAGAGCAACCAAGAGAAATTAATCCAAGGTATGCCCAAAATGAAGAAAAAAAATCTTTTCATAAACATAACCTTAAAAAGACTTCTGATTCGTCTTCGGTCGAGATTGCACGTGTCGGGTATCGGCCATTTTGTTCCAGCTTCATATACATACGTTAGTTTTGGGGACCCATGGTGAACTTTCAGGGACCGGGTAGTTTTCTCCCCGAGGAAGATTCGGACGTCCAGCCTAGGGTTTGAGCCCCGTGCAAGCATCAGATTTTTATGTTTGTGAACGTCCAGCCGGTGGTGTTCGAACCTTAAAACAAGCCGTGCAAGTACAAGTCTGAGCCCCAAGGAGTACATACTCGACATACTGGAAGCTCTAAAAATAGTATCTCTAGCCATCAAGTGTAACTTAACTGGGATGGGTCGCCCCAGCTCTAACTAAACCGGATAGAGGTCTTTTCTGGCTGAATTTTCTCAAGAAAAAGGCCAATAGAGAGTTTACTACTACTACTATAACCTTAAAAAAACATGTCTTGCCACTAGTCACTGGAATCGAACCTAGACCGCCGTATCAGAAACGCAGCATCTAACCATTAACCACGACCATGACCACGACGAAGCTCTCCGAAAGCAATTTGAGCGTTGACAAGGGAAGGGAGTGGACAGATAATTTCACTTTACGGCTGCGCGCAGTACGTGTGATCAAAATCGAACAGACGCCATTAATAGGAGCCAGACATTCAAAGCGGCACCTCCGTGTATTTTGGTGATTTTTGTCGTGACAAACTCTCTAAATACTTCAATTTGTCCATAACAATATGGTGTTTTGTTGTTCTTATGGCTGTAAAAGTTGCAATGGCCGAAAGGAGCCTGGAATTACTTTTCACAGGTAAATATATTAGATATTCTACACCTAGTTCTTACTGACGCTAATATTTATTATTTATTTTCTTTGTGTGAGCTGAGATATAGATTATTTCAAAATATGATTACGACTATACTTCAGGCTGCCTTTCTTTGTAATTTTATACTAGCTTTGTTAACATTTTCAGTCATGATTGCTAATAAGAATCACATAATTGCCCTTGAAAATGGCCTGTCGCGCAGTGACGTATATTGTTTTCATGTTTTAAGGAAACATATTTGTTATATTTCAATCATTGCATTTTGTGATTTAAGCCAGTAATAGAAGTATTATGGAGTATAAAATATCATATATAATTTAGTGACGACTGTGACGAGAATGTACCTAATAAGGTATGTGCTTGCTGGGATTGTAATAAAATATTCATGAAACGCCACTGCTCCAGAATGAGTGGAGCCTTTGACGACGCTTGTCAAGACGTGGAGCCAACCCGTAACCGAACAGCTGTCGCTTTTACCCGTCCACTCCTTTCTCTTGTCAAACAATTTTAGCAATTTCCTGGGTCATTTAGACTCGTGTCTACATACAGGAATATTACTTTGGCTCCCTGGCTTGCGCATGCGTAGAGTATGGGTGCGTTCGTTTATAAGTATCTAGGACTTCACGCATGGCCCTCCGCTCGCTTCGCTCGCTCCGGGGCCACCAACCAAACAAAACTAACCGAAACTAACCCAAATTAAAAAAAAGCAAACATAATCTTAAAAAAGGATAGAAAAAAAACGCATTGCCACAGACGGGAATCGAACTCACGCCGCCCACATGACAAGCAAATGCTCTAACCATTACACCACTAAGCCGCTCGGAAAGAACGCGCTGCATCGTAAAGGCATTGGTAATTGAGGTATTTGTAGTGTAGGTGGCGTTGATTGATTCGTCACTCGTATTCTGCGCATGCGAAAGCCAGGGAGTCAAAGTAATATTCCTGTGTATAGACGCGAATCGCAAAGACATCTATTTATTTGTCAGAAATGTGTCTATAATGTCCAGAACTCGTCAGGCGGAGGACTCGGCCGGATATTTCAAAAAAAAAAAAGAAAAAAGTTCTGCATCATTGTTTATGCATGTATTCCCAGTGGTGTACATAGATAGTATCAGCGATGGTAACTTTTTCAAAATAAATTATTAATTCCCTATCTGACATGTTAAATTTCCCCTACTTTTCCTACAGTGGGTGACGTCAAAGATTCTGCGCACTGTTCCAAACTTAGAATTATTAACATTTATGTAAATTGATTAGGAATTTTGGAAACAATTAATATTGTACAGACATTTGCGTTGAAGTCGATTTGCAAAGTTAATTAATAATAAGGAAAAATAAAATATTACTTTTTCAATTTGGTATACCTACTTTTATTATAAATAAATAGACAGTTCTATTTTTATTTCCGTATTCAGTTCAGTTTGATATTATAACAGAGAAAAAATCAGAAACATATGAGCATAAATCTGAGATATAAACAAGTAAAACACAATTTTACTTAAAATTCCACTATAATTGAAACTCGAATTAACTAATTGTCATTCGACATGTTTCACTACACAGTAGCTTTATCAAGAATGACTGGCAGTATTACAAAATGTTGTCGCCCTATCGGTTCTACAGACTTGGTTTTTCTTTATTTTTATGCCAGCAATAAAATTAGGTTCGGTAAATAAGGGTTATATAGGTATAATAAATGGTTTAACAAAAGAGGGGGTTTTATAGATTTAACAAGGGTGATCTATTTAGGTCTAATTGGCAATTTAGCAAACATCTGTGTTTTTAAATTTATTAATTGCAAGGGACTCCAACAGCAGTGGCGTAGCTACCGGGTGAGCATGGGGGGGCAAGGCCCCACGGCGCCAAGAGAAATTAGGCACCGATCCGAATTTATAAATGTGCTAATGCTAACAATGTTCATGAGCTTAACTGACTTTTTTAATTAATTAAATTATAATCTGGAAATGGTGAGAGGGTGGCATTGAAAGGTCACGGCACTTAGGCCCAATTGGACCCCCTGTGTGTCCTCCCTAGGTCAACCAATACATAATCTAGGCCATCGCCTAGGATAGTGTTGTAAAAAGGCGGCGATGTTGCTCGAGATGTTCTGAGAAAAGCCACCGTTGACCATCCAAAATGGATTCCCTTAGTTCCGAAACAGCATCGCAATCGCAGACCAGATGTTCTACTGTTTTGTCCTCAAGTTCACAGCCTCTACATAGAGGTGTCTCGTATAATCTCATTGTGTAGAGATGTTTCCTTAGCTGGCAGTATCCAGTCACGGAAGGATGTGCACCCGCAAGGCGTGACACCTTCCAAAAAACGCAACCGGTCGGGAACCGCCTCGGAATCCACGCCCAAGCCCCTCAAGCGGGTTAAACATGGTGCTGAACCTGGTGAAGCGATCCCAGCAGAATACAAAGAGGCAGCCGTGAGTCACCTCAGAATTATCATAATTAACAAGGACAACCCCTACGGAAGAATTCCGTCAGAGAGGGAGGCCCTAATTAAAAACCTGCTGACAGAGAAGCTGGACAAAATTTTACTCTCACCATCTGCCAGGAGTTCGAAGCCGCCAGCGTTTTGCTCGTGGATACACTCCGGTGAAATCATCAGATTGGTCTGCGAAGACGACGATACGCTGCCATGGTTAACGGAAGCTACCAGCAAATTGAAGCCCTGGGAGAACACGACCCATGCTGTCGTTCGCATGGATCGACTGCTAAGGCTGACGAATGCACCTCTCTGGATCCCCCTAGAGGCAGGCGCTGACCACGGGGAGAAAGAGATTATCCTTCGTAGCCTGGCAGGATAGAACCTGGCGCTAAACATCAGCAAGTGGTGTCCCACCATGAGGCCAAAAATGAGCCGAAAGGCCAGCTCCACGTCTCCGACACCGAAGCCACTCTAAGTTCGAAATCGATGAGGTTGAACTACATCTTCACCTCCCTCGTACTTAGAGTACGGCCTGAAAAGTCAAAAGACGGGGCACCCTCTGTTGAGGACCCCAATATCAGGAAACTAACTCAGGAGCCTATGGACACTGAAGCTGGAGGGGCTGAGCCGTCGGGAACGACTTATGCCGCTGTCCCAGTGGACGAGGATGCCCTTCTAAAAGAGGACATCGAAATCGATAGCCCTGGGCTGGCAAAGGAAAGAGTTCATCAGCCGAACCAATCCTAAAAACAACCCAATGGCGGGTTCAGTCAGCATAGTCCAGGGTAATCTGCATCATAGCCGGGCTGCGACCTGCGACGGAAGTTCTCTGTCGCCACCTAGACTAAAGGCAGATTACACTGGCCTTGATCCAGGAACCCTGGGTGGTGGGTGAAATCCAGGGTAACAAGACTAACCAGACTAAGTGGGCGCATTTTTAGCTTACTTACAACAGAAAGACCGAGAACTGCAATAATTAAATTATAATACAATCAAAGACCAAAATATATATTTTCACGGCTAGCAACCATCCAAATGTTTTTGTGCTACCCTATAGGCCTTGCCGCGTCTAGGTATGAGTCATTGCCGGCCGTGAAGATTCAGGAACTGTGGAATTCTCTAGATGCCCCGATCGAGAATCATATAGAGTGACCTCGCTTTTTCCCGAGTATTCGTGATAGACTTTAGGTTGTATATAAATAGGGGATAGCGGCGAGTTTTAGTTAGTTAATCATTAAGTGTTGAATTGTAAACCAACCAAAGAATTAATTTGGATCAAATAATCGATCAATTTGCGTCGCTAAAATCCGAAGAAAGACTCTCTAAGTTTACAGATTTTTAGTTTACGTTTATATTTAAATATGTATGTACCTGTTCGGTGGTTGCCGTTTATATATTTTATATTCCTGTTAATGAAAAACATACGTTTAATATTATGATGCATTATTTTTTGATTAATTTGCGTATTACACAAAATATAGGTTATTTTAGGCGCCAGCGGATAGGTTTGCCCCCCGGCGCCGACATTTCTAGCTACGCCACTGTCCAACAGATTTAATCTAATAGCTTTATTCTCAGTGTGCTGGCCCCCTTTTCCATACTTTCCCATTTTTCAGCAAATTTTCCCTACAAGTAGGGAAATTCCCTATATGTTACCAACACTGCATGGCAATTAGTATACAAATTATAAACAATACTAGGTATATCATAGATTTCTATGGAACGAAGTGGATATGGCAAACATCACAATACCAAAATTAGTAATCGTAGTAAGTAAATTGATTAATATTTTTCAATGAAATGACTAATAAAAAATACATAGCTATAGTTTACTCCAACGCAACCGCTGGTGATTCATAATTCTGGAAATTCAATTGAAATTTCAAATAAAAGTAATCGTAATACTAATGATAGGGTGCTGACGTCATGGCAAAGCGGTCTTCATTTTTCCTTTTCCATAATCTAGATTATGATATTTTCAAGTGTGATTTGTGTTAAAGAAGGATAGCTGCTGATCCAAAAGTGAACCGCCATACGAAGCTGGCCATATGATAATTTTATATTTTATCAAGATTTATTTAGCTTTGCGCCTGCGCTTAGTTTCCTAATAGACGTAAACAGTCGTATTCTTATTGGGCAAAAATCTCACGTGGCAGAAACCTCATGGTCCGGTTGTCAAAAAGACAAGCATTCGCCCGAAAAGCCATCTGTGGTTCGTATTGCGGAGTTTTCAGTTTTTCCGTTTAGCGAAAGATAGCGCCATGATAGGGCCAAATTAAATGTCTAAAATCTAAAAACATTTTGTAATATTGAATATTGTAATTTAAACATTTATGAAATCCAGGACATTAGGCTTCCTTGGGGAGGTCTTCGCAGGACGCTTAAATTCAAGTTTAAAATTCAGGACATGCTGCGAAATTCAGGACTCCTCCTGGCAACTCTAATGCATCGGCACCTCCTTTTTTATTTAATTTATAATATCACTGTTGAAGTTTTTCCTTCTCACGTGTGGTCTTAATAAGCATACACCGTATTTTTTTTTAAATTAAGATCAAATAAATGTATTAATAGTATGTTATTGCATACACCAACTAAACACATTTTAATTACCAATTTACAAATATATAAATTATTACCGGCACAATCGCCCTAAGTAGGTAGGTACTAAGCTTAAAATATACGTTTTCTTTCTTTAATCTAAGGTACTAAGCTTAGAGTATAAGAAAAACGTTAATCTATAATTAGCAATAATAATATAAAAACCTTTTTCAAAACTCGCGGTCCTTTTAGCGCTTTTTTACGTCCGTGCATATTTTATATTAATACCTATTCTTTTAAGTAACGTTTAAAAAGAGCGCCTTAAAGGAGGCGGAGCCACAGCAAAATTTAAACCAATACGTTTCATTTGTTCCTCAAGTCTACGGAATAAAAATTACGCCTACTATGCCACCACTCCTAAGCGTTTTACGTTGGTAATATGGGTTATGGTAACTTAATTTTATCATTAGTTTGGCACGGGTTCTAGGGTTTTTGTTTTGTTCCTTAACTTAGTTAAAATTAAACAATAAAACACGAGCGTTTTTGTATATTTCCGAATGCTTCAAAAAAATTACTATTTAATAATCGCATTTTGTCAATCTAAAGTTGAAGTTAAGTGAAATCCTAGTTACTTATATCGGCTCATAGTTATCTATCTAACGTTGGTAGTGGTACCCTGTCTACAGGAAAGAAAAGGTACTTCATTATTACCTCAGTTCTCAGTTCTTTGTGCCTTCCGAGATTGTAGTGATAGTTTTTCTAAATTTAAAGTTATTTTTAATGTGAAAAGTTCCTTCAATAACAACGAAAAATGACTTTCAGTGCTCATTATGACATTTGAAAAGTGTTCTTCTAAGAAAACCCCCCAAAATATAAGTAAACAATGTAAACATTGATGGCAGAAAAGTACCCATATATTTCTAATATTTGCAACGAGTGTACATACTAGTTTTTACAAAAATGGAACAAATGGGATTTATATTTTGGATATGCATATTCAACATAGCAGTCACTCATACACAACTTACAACCACTAGCTTTAATAACAAAGGTAAGTTTAAATGTTCATCTAGCTAGATATAAATCTACCATTCTACCTGAGAGTACTGTTATTTTGTCTCGGTACTTAATTTCACTCTTACTAGGAACGCTAAGGTGCAACAGACGGCCCTAAAATAGTGCTTTTTATTTTTTCTCATTTAGTCAACCATGAAAAACCCTCGGAAAAACCCCTTGTTTCCTTCATTTTAATGTATAATTATGCTAGTGCTAAGGATAAATGAAGTGAATACTTGATGACTAACCTAAACAAGCAATTATGCATTTATGGAGACAGATTTGAAGTAGGGATACCTTGAAAGGTGATATTTAAATACCAACCTATTCTAGTCATGATATATTTTATCTCAATTTTCATTATATAAATTGAATTTATGAAAGGATTGAGTTTTTATGTATAAAAACTACAGAAATATTGACACTTTCCACATGAAAATTGTGAAAATAATTTTGTAAAAGCAGCATTTTTCACACCTGAATGGTCAATAGAAATGACTCTCAAACAAAACAGATACAGGTTTAAATTAAAATATAACTAATAAGGGTAATTTGCAAAAGTAATTATATTTTAAGGTCACTAAGTGAATGAAACATTACAAATTGTTCATTCACTATGCAACTCAGTGAACTAAGTATCAGTCAAAGCAAATTTTATTGGTGTTGCCAACACAGATTATTTACACAGGTCAAACAATATTTAGGAAAGTTTTTAGAGACACTACTTTGAACTCCGATTAGTCACTGCTAAACTAATCAGTGTTTTCAATATGATACATCCATTAATTATTCATATTGACATTGACATCTTTAAAACACTGAGTAATTTAGCCAGCCATTAAAATGACTAATCGAAGTTCATAGTAGTGGCCCTTAGTATCTATATAGGGTAATAACTATGTTAATAAAGGAGAACAAAAAAAATAAATAACACAAAATGTAAATCATAACATAACAATCCTAAAAGTATGTGAAATAGTTCCAAAGCAATTTAAAGATGGTCCAAGAAGTATTCCTCTATGCTATAATATGCCCTAGCAATTACCATTTTCTTCACCTCCCTTCTAAATAATAATTTATGTAGGTACTAAATACAATCTTATGTGGAAGGTGGTTAAACATCTTTTTACTTTTATAAAAGATCAAGTTTTGTGTTAAAGATGAGGAGGGTATTGGTAAGTTTATATTGAAAGATGAACTGGGAATTAAGTATTAACATTAGCTGAATGGATTATGGAAGAATACTTCTTATGCATTAGACCAGTAGTCTCGAGTATAAAAATTGCTGGGAGGGTCAATATTTTTTGACCGATAAAGTGAGGCTTGCAAGAGTCCTTATACTTAAGTCCACAAATAATTCTTAGGGCACGCTTCTGTAAAACAAACACTGAATTTAATAAGTAGGCAGATGAATGCCCCCAAAAACAAACCCCATAACACAGGTGAGAATCAACCAGTCACAAATAGGCATCTTTAGCTACAGATATATTTAGGTTGCTCTTAACTGTTTTTATAGCAAAGCAGCCTGATGCCAGCTTAGAGCACAATGATAGCTCAATATGCTGGTTAAGCTTTAACTTGTTGTCAAAGAGATTACAAAGCAGTTATATAAAACTTATAGAACAGAGGTACAAATAAATGCAAATATATTAAAATAAAACTGATAAAAACATTTAAGGTTTGAATTCAATTTAAGAAAGAACTCATCTATGCTATAAAAGACATTGATTAAAATTGCTCATTAATTTTTAAAAATTTTAAAATTTAAAACAATACACTGCAAAGTAATTTGTTAAATAGCTTTAATCCTATAAAGTTAAGCCTTCTTTGGCACATTTTCAGTCTGCAGAATCTTTTAATAAGACTTATTTCTGGTGTTATAAATTATAATTATGAAGTTTCTCATGTGACTGTAATTCATCTGTTCTTTACCAGTCCTAATTTTATAATTTAGGTACCCACATTTAATCATTATATTTGTTAAAAATTTGCCTCAGAACCTTCAATACAAAATATTTCCCTTATATCCATATTTATCTATAATAGGTAGGTTTCCAAGTAGGTAGACAGGTATAGCATTGGAATATTGATATTAACTTAGATATTTACTTTATCATGCTTTATTTATAATACATTAATCAGTGTTTTGCTAAACCAGCACATCTTGAAAAATTAAGTGCTAGTCAGATAAGTGAATATGTAATGCATCCTTTAAATAAAATAAAATAGGTACTTAGTCCAAAGTGTGGTGTTCTTCATCTAATTTTCTAGATATTTCCCTATCCCCTATCTTTCTGATATTTCTTGACAGGTGTCACATGTAAGATTACAACTCGAATTACAACATGCCAAACATGCAGTCAGGCACTCATATAATATCAACCCAAAAATATCTATAATATTGTACAAGTAAGAACAACCAAGTTTCAAAAATCACTATTTTATGAGGCGATTTGCCTTATCAATGCCTTGCCTGCAAACATTAAGGTGGCTTCAAGTGTTCGATCATTTGAGGGTTGAGATCTTATTAATAAGAAGTACAAAAAAGTTGACACCGGGGGGTAGTCACTGTGGAAATGGATGTCCGGTGGAGATCCAAGAACTTCGGCTGCAGTCATGTAGAATTTTTTTGGCCAAAACAAGATGATCTGCAAGTAATATAGCTCATCCAAATTATTTATGGGCCCATTAGAATGTTGGGTACCCACCCTATGAAACTCAAGATCAGACAGAGTAAAAATACAGACTTCACAAATGTTTCTAAAAAATTGGTTGGGAATATCAGATTTGTCTTAGAGACAGTTTAGTTTTGTACTGATAATTTGTTCCCACTTGATGTGTTTCGGTTTATACCAACATGTATCCCAGAGAGAGAAGTTAAGTTTCGACTTGGGAATACCTGTTTATTGTTTAGTCGATTGTTTACATACGTTTTTTAAATTTTTTTGTTTAAATAATAATAATAATAATAAATAAAGCTTTATTGTCAAAAAAGTATAAAATTCTTTTCAGAGACAAGGCATCAAGTAAAATAATTAAAAGTAGAAGACATAAACAACAAAACATTAAATAGTGATTACATAAAAAAAAATAATACCTAAAAATAATAAAAATCATAAATACAATAAATGGAGGAACTAAACTAGCACTAAAACGCATTACACAATGCACCCAAACCACAAAACATTGCATTAGATTAGACTGTCATGAAAAAATTCATCTACCGAATAATAAGCTTTTGCAGCTAGTAGCTTTTTGGCCTTTCTTCTAAACATTTTTAAATTGCCAATCTGACGCAGTTGTAGTGGTAAATGATTAAATAATTTTTTGCCAGTATAAATAAGAGATCTTTTAATTTTGTCGGAAGTTGGTATGGGCAAATAAGCCACGTGAGAACTGCGTGTTGGGTAGTATGACTGCGAATGAATTTCGGTGACGTACTTTTTGTGAACCAGACATACCGTTTCCAGAATAAATAGGGATGGTAGGGTAAGAAGTTTTTTAGCTTTAAACACTGGTTTACAGCTTTCAGAGGGTCTCATGCCGTCAAGCATGCCGTACACATACCTAACAGCCCTCTTCTGCAATACAAAAATAGCGGTGAAGAGGTAATTACTGCATGATCCCCAAAAACATATGCCATACCTTAGATGAGTCTCGACCAGGGCAAAATATGTACTCCTAGCTGCAGTTTCGTTCAACTCCCCAGACACGACTCTTACAGCATAGCATCCTTTAGATATTTTCTTGGATATATATTTAATATGATCTTCAAACCTTAGGAGATTATCAATATGCAGCCCAAGGAATTTGCTTGAATCTAGTTCGTTTACAGGGGTATCAACTATAGAAACTCCTTTCAAGTTACATTTGAATGTTAATATATTAGTTTTAGAAATGTTGAGAACTAGATAGTTAGCATTACACCATTCTTTAATCTTAATTAGGTCATAGTTAATCTTTAATGTCAATCGCTCACTATTGCTGTCATGCCAAAGAATTGTGGTGTCGTCTGCGAACATGGTGAATCTTCCCTGAATATTAATACCCGATAGATCATTAACATAAATCAAAAATAAAAGCGGGCCCAATACAGATCCCTGAGGGACACCTGAGTTGATACAACGTGGAAGTGATTCACTGTTGTTAAGGAGCACTGTTTGAGAGCGTTCTTTAAGGTAAGAGCCGAGCCATTCTAAAGATTTGCCGCGGAAACCATACAGCTGAAGCTTAGCAAGAAGAATCCCATGCTCAACACAATCAAAGGCCTTCGCAATATCGCAGAAAACAGCCGCTGCAACATCCCCCTCATTAATCCTCAGATACAGAGTCTCAAGAAAGCCAAAGATCGCATCACCAGTATTCATGGAAGAACGAAACCCGAATTGGCAGCTGGAAAGTATATTATGTCTATTAATAAAACCGATAACGCGCTTATAAACCAATTTCTCAACTACCTTGCCCAGAGTCGGAAGCAACGAAATGGGTCTGAAATTGGACGGATCACCATTGTCACCACCCTTAAACAGAGGTATTACTCTGGCAAGCTTCAAACAAGAAGGAAAAATACCTGATAAAAATGAGGAGTTAATTGCTTCAGCAAGCGCAGAAAATGCGAAATCAGGAAGATTTAACAATATGTTAATAGATATGTCATCATACCCAGAGGTTTTTTTATTCTTGACTTCAAAGCAGATTCGCTTAACCTCTACTACATCTGTCGGCTCAAAGTAAAAAGATTCAAGAACATTCACATGTCTGAGATACTGTAGTGCATCTCTCGGTATGATGTTCGAAGCCTTCATCCTAGAAGCAACAGAGACATAATAGTCATTGAGTTGGTCAGACTTTAAACTTGTAAGGGTGGTTTCGACGTTTTTTCCACTTAACTCACCAACAATGGCCCAGTATTCCCTTTGGTTATTGTTAGCACTAGCAATGCGATTATCATAGTAGGATTTTTTAGCTAACTTAATAGTTTTCCTATATATAGAACGATATTTACTAAAGTGTCGCATGAATACTCTAGAATTAATAAAATATTTTCTCAGGTAATGAAGGCAGCGCATGTTATGGGCTGACATCTTTAATCCTTGGGTAAACCAGTGTTTTTTGCTCTTTTTCTTTATGTGAACCAAAGGAAAAGATTTGTTAAAAGTGTCATACAAAATTTTGTGAAAATGCTCGAGGGGATCGTGAGACATGAGAATGTTGTTCCAATTTGCTTGAAGACACAGTTCAGAAAACTTCCTAAAATTATTCTCAGTATATAGCCTACCCTTACGCTTTAGTGTTCTGTTACTTTTTAGGTCTATCTTAACCTTACTGATAATGGTTTCATGATCAGATAATCCTGCGCTCATTACAGAAGTTTCAAAACTTTCACTACTTAAATTTGAGCATACATAGTCAATCAACGAAGATGAATTAGCAGTAATGCGGGTTGGCTCGTCGACATGCATTTTCATATTAAATGACAGAAGTAAATTGTACAAAGACAATGTGTTGAAATTATCTTTATCCATAAAATTGATATTAAAATCGCCAGATAAAATAATAGTGGCATGTGCAGGAAAACGTAAAAGTAAAGTCTCTAACCCAATGAGAAAAGTAGCACAATCAGTATTGGGTGATCTGTACAGACACAAAATAAAAATATTTAGTTTAGATGAGAAGACAATTGAAAATTCGAATTCCTTTTCAACCAGTAGATCATTGAAGCTTGTAAAGTCAGAGAAGCAATACAAATTACATAAATCTTTGTGCAATAAAATAACAGTTCCTCCATGAATAAAATTATGTCGACAAAATATGGACAACACACTATAATTAGGTAAAAAAAGAGCTTCATTCGCAGTCAACCAATGCTCAGTCAAGAGTATAAGATGAGGATCGCCAACGCTGTTTACAAACATTAACAACTCGTCCACCTTATTTCTTACCGATTGTATATTCAGTAGCATCATAGTCATGTCGTTGTTTGAGTTATTCATAAAAAAGTATTATTATAGTATTATTAAACATTTCATATCTAAAACACCATAACAAGTTGTGAATAAAATACGGGGGTAAAATAAAACTGAGTTAGTTAACGATACAGTCCTTCGATAGTAATGTATTTTCTGACATGGGGCATAGTCTACTATTATTAGATCAAGTATCAAGTAAGCATATCATACTACCTCTAAAAAGTTTGTGATTTATCCATGTTATAAATATGGATAGAAATTATTAATAATATAAAACTACCACTTTCTGACAGCAAATATGTGTTTTTTCCCCAAAGATCTAATTCAATATAAAATTGAAAAGTTATTAATGTATATGGAGGTCCGGAGGAGATACGCGGACATCCATGGAAATCCAAATGATTTTCATGGAGATTCAAGGATATCCCTGGAAATCCAACGATATCCATGGAGATCTATGGAGTTACAAGAAGATCTTCACAAATAGAGATTTTCCTCGGGATTTGCCTTATCAATGCCTTACCTGCAAACATTAAAATGGCTTCAAGTGTTCGATCATTTGAGGGTTGGAGATTTTATTAATAAGAAGCACAAAAAGATTGACACCTCGATTGACACTGTCCATATGAAAATTGTCAAAATAATTTTGTAAACTTTGTGATAGCCGAGGTGAAAGCTGCGTTTTGTACACCAGTGAGATCAATATAAACGACTCTCGAATCAGATAGGTTTAAAATACAGTAAGGGTAATTTGCAAAAGTAATTATATTTTAAAGTCACTAGGGGGGGTTGCCTTGCCAATGACTTGCCTCTAAACTGAAGGTGGTTCCAAGTGTTCAATCATTTGGGAGTTGAGATTTTATGTATAAGAACTAAAGAAAAATTGGCGTTTCATGAAAATTGTGAAAATAATTTTGTAAAAGCTGAGTTTTTGATACCTGTGGGGTCAATATAAATATCTCTCGAAACAGATTAGGTATGTTGAAGAAGCTATTGAAATTGTAAATTATTGTTAAATTTTTACTAGCCAAGTGGTAAATAAACTACTTACTTACAAATTAATTTGCAAGCTAATTTGTTGTAACCTCGGTTCTAACACATTTAATAAAGGTACTTTCTTTATTAATTATTTTGTATGCAAATTCAAGTGGTAGGTACTTCCATTAATATTTTCTATCATACAAAATCTCTCATGCTAAATCTTATATTCCTCCTTATAGTTTTCCCAAGCTTTCCATGCATTTTAATAGGCTTATTTTATATTCACAAAATGTTTTGCCTTGCTGTAAAATATTAAACACATACATACATTAGTCTTAATCGAGGCCTTGATAATATCATGTTTTGAAGTATAAGTAGTTATAGAGCTTCTGAAGCTTAAAATTTATTCTGTATTATGGTTGAAATTTTTTTTCAAGTAATGCAAGCATCGAGAAAGCGTCTCAGTATTAGGTAATAATACTTGCAATTATTTATCTGATTAGCCATCAGCTGTATTATGAAGCTGTGTTTTGAGGAATTTTTAATTATTCAATTGTAAGTATCTTATTTTGAATACAAATTATCTTAATATTTCTTTACCTTTTTGTTTCTCTATCATTTTAAAAGAAATGCTTAATGCATTTTTGTACCATACTAATAACTATTTATTTTATTATAAGTAAAAAGGCTCTGAATATTATGTGTAGTTATTTTGCTTGTATATGCAGAATTCAGGCTTGCTAAATCTGACAGGCAAGCTGCTTCAGCACATTTTTTAGAAACTGTCGCGATTGGTTAAGCATTTTTCAATTGGATCTTTAGCCTTTTGAATCTCTTACCTCGGTTGATAAAACGCCCTTTGGCAACCAGGAAGTTGCCCAATTTTAAACTGATGTTGTTTATGTAGGTAAGTATACATAGCTGGCTTTGTAGTCATTAGTATGTTGAGGGAAAGCTCTCGAGAAGAATTCATGCTTTTAATTATTGTCTTGTCATTGCCTGGGTAATTGGTTACACTTCAGGGCGAGACTTCAGTTTACATACAAAATAGTAGTGCCTAGTTAGATATAGTAGTTTAAAGTACCTTTAACTGCCTATTTAGGAACATCTATTGTTGATTTTGAGAATACTCTATAATAATGCATACCTGCTTAAGTAATCTGGTGGCATATAGGCCAGTAAAAAACCATTGTAAGTAATGTTAATATTAGAATTGTAATTTGATTTTAGAATATTTATTAATATGCCAAGTAATATCTCATGAAATCCTTCGAGGACCACTCGACCACTAATTATGTTCGAGTTTGAGTAATACCTACAATGTCTTAAAACAAGAGCTATTTATAAATGTAAAATATACCGTTTTTACTACTTCTCATGTATGATGAATCCCAAATGAAACATAATACAAGTCTGCCTATGACCAGAAATATTGTTCAATAGTTTGTGTGCACTCTCATTATAGTGGCGGAATTGTAACGGAACATTATTATAATATTGTTCTTTAACTAACCTTCTTTGAAGGTTTTTTAAAATTCAAGGTGAAAATTTCATCATAAGTGAGAGTTGAATCACTGCAGTGCAATTAATTGGAAAGTACTGCTAACAATTTTGATAAAAGTTGATATTTAATTTAATTTTAAATATCCGAGTAGGTATATTGACTAGAGTATTGATGTTTATGTGAACTTATAATGTTGCATGTATTTATATTTGTGTAGGTATGCACCTCGGTATGCACATTATGCCCTCGACTATGCCTTTATAGACACAAAATCGAACACAATATCTAATAATCATTAAGAAGATATAAGGTGTTAAAATTTTAGAATTTCTTTTTGGAAAAATTTAATTGAGGTTTTTTTGGTCATTTCTATTCTTAATAAGTAAGCTCCTATCCTGGACCACTCTCAGGGGGTAAGCATCATAAAGCTGGTTTTACTATTGTTGAAGCAAGGTATGTTTGTGTCGCACCATGTTGCAATATCATGGACACATCTATTTGCTTTGGTGTACACTGTACAGGGTTTCATAGTCAGCACCATCAACGATTGCAGATGTATTATCCGCGAAAAGCGAAACATAATTGTCATTTGCCAGGAGAGGGAGGTGGTTAATGAATAATTGGCACGTCAGTCGTGAAGCTAGCTCAGTCCGAAATAGACACGCTCTTGTTACTCAATACTTTTATGGCTCGAGCTTTGCCAGAAAGATAGAATTTCATTCATTTGTGGGCGAGTCTTCTTATACCATAGAGGTTGATAGTGTCGAAGGTTTTTGTTAAGTCAAAGAAAATTCCAACCAAAAATCCAAGTTTACTTTTTCATTAAAGCTATTCAATATTTTTAAGTACTAACATAGAATGGCATGAGTCTTGGAAGGCTCCAGTGTAAACCCACACTGCCTGGAGGAAAGTAGCCCAAATGAGTCCAAAAAGTCAAGCAATCACTTCCAAAAATACTTTTCGAAAATCTTGGAAAAAAACTGATAATAGAGCAATAGGTCAATAGTTCTCAATCAGCACCTTGTCACCTTTTTTGTGGATGGGCACCACCATAACCCTTTTGAGAAATTCCGGAAAAGAAGGCTCATGTCAACGGCCTTGTCCGTACACTTGGCCAACCTAGTCACGGATTCAACAAAAAATGCATTAAAACAAGTGGCGTGGCCACTCGTGCCTGTGGCACGCGCGAGGCCCTTCGGGCCTCGTTTGTGTGACCTTCGATCACACATTATTGCCACGCTCCTATCCGTACCGTGGCCTATAATTAGAAAGCCCTTATAATTAGAGTTACCAATCGCTAGTCTATTTTTACCATGATAAATTTCTAACTGGTTGCCATGGTAACCGACTTGTCAACGTCAATCGTTAATTTTCTTTAATCTGTACCTAAATACCAAATATCAAATCTCTAAGTCGTACGATTGACGAATTGTGACGATTTTTTACTTTTTTTGGTTACCATAGCAACCAATTTTTTAGTATCAAATTAGGCTTCATAAACAATACTAAGTACCATACTATATCTTTTATTAGTGATATACATATTATTAATTGGTTGCTATGGTAGCCATGATGTCAATAAAAAATGCTAACATACTTTCACCTCTACTTATAAATTGACATCGAAAAAAAAGAAAAGTTAGGTCGTGTTTACACGGACAAAAATGCCAAAAAACGGTAACTTGTCCTGTTTTCACACCCTGTATATCAACAGATCGTAACCAAAATTATTAGGCTTCGAGGGTTTGTGGACTTCTACCTCTATGCCAAATTTCAAATCGCCATCTTCAAAATTGCGACCTGTAAATGCCAAAAAACGGTAACTTGTCCTGTTTTCACACCCTGTATAACAATTAAAGCAAAAGAGCAAAGGAACAAAAATACGTGTCTTACCGAAGACTTCCATTTGACATAAAAAAAAGAATTTTATCCTTGTTTACACGGACAGAAACGTTAAAAAACGGTAACTTGTCCTGTTTTCACACCCTGTATATTAACCGATCGTAACAAAAATCAATATCTTCCGAGGGTTTGTGGACCTCTACCTCTATGCCAAATTTCAAGTCGCTATCTTCAAAATTGCGACCTGTAAATGCCAAAAAACTATAACTTGTCCTGTTTTCACACCCTGTATAACAATTAGAGCAAAAGTGGAAAGGAACAAAAATACGTGTCTTACCGAATACTTCCATTTGACATAAAAAAAAGAATATTATCCTTGTTTACATGGACAAAAATGGCAAAAAACGGTAACTTGTCCTGTTTTCACACCCTGTATATAAACCGATCGTAACCAAAATCAATAGGTTCCAAGGGTTTGTGGACCTCTACCCCTATGCCAAATTTTAAGTCGCTATCTTCAAAATTGCGATCAGTAAATGCCAAAAAACGGTAACTTGTCCTGTTTTCACACCCTGTATAACAATTAGAGCAAAAGAGCAAAGGAACAAAAATACGTGTCTTACCGAATACTTTCATTTGACATCAAAAAATAGAAAAGTTGGTCCTTGTTTACACTGACAAAAATGCCAAAAAACGCCAAAAAACGGTAACTTGTCCTGTTTTCACACCCTGTATATTAACCGATCATAACCAAAAGCAACATGCTTCGAGGGTTTGTGGTCCTCTACCTCTATGCCAAGTCGCTATCTTGAAAAGTTGGTCCTTGTTTATGCCAAAAATGCCAAAAAAATGGAAACTTGTCCTGTTTTCACACCCTGTATATTAACCGATCGTAACCAAAATCAATAGGTTCCGAGGGTTCGTGGACCTCTACCTCTATGCCAAATTTCAAGTCGCTATCTTCAAAATTGCGACCTGTAATCGATTTCATCACATACATACATACATACATACACACATACATACACACATACATACAGACAAAAAATCAAATATTTTTTTTTCGATTACAAATCGATTGGTATAAGTTTCAGAGCGATCCGACGTACCGTTACGAAGTTTTTGTCCCGATTGGTCTCGCCCTATAGAAAGCCCTATATTATAGATAAGGGCTTTCTAACAAGCATTAAAAGCATTTGCTCAGCCCGTCCCTGGACTTCAAATGAAATAGGTACATCAGATTTTTTAATCTCATTGTCTGATACGAATATCGGAATCGGGCTGCTGAAGGTCAAAATATCACTGTTATATTGAGACTGACCAAGGGCGTCGCCAGCTTGTGAACTAGGGGGGGCAAAGTCGAAAAGGATTTTTTAAATATTTGTTAGATTAATATAATAGATATATTCTAGTGCTTAGGGTGGGGCAACTCACCCCCCCCCCCCCCCCCCCCCCCCCCCCCCGCGCTCCCTTCCTCGCGACGCCCTTGAGATTGACCCACAAATTCTATTCTATTCTAAATACGATTTTTTCCTTCACAAAATAAAAAAGCGATCGGCAGTAGTTTGTTGAATAAAATCGGATGTATGCAATAGCAATCGATAGTTTAAATTTTAATGGTATTAGCAAGAATATATTTTTGGATTATTTGGTAAACCTTGGAGGATAGAGTAAGTAGAGAGTTGGTAGAGTTTATGACTAAATGTTTCGTAACACTGCAATTTTTATCTAGCATTTGTACTCGTATACCTATATCCATACTTAATAATTTTATGTAAAATCGTCGATACGCCGCTGTTTTGGTTGGGTGAGGTACATTGTGGATACCATATTTTTGACACAATCAGTAGGTATGTACTCGTCATAGGGCATCACCGAGTGCATAATCAATACATATTTTTTCATTATCCTAAAAATGGCTTTTTCTATGTATCAAAACGATAATAAATACAGTAAGATTCTCGGTAAGATTACTGATGTTATCACCACGCACGGCACTGGCACTGGAGTGTGTATCCTCGAGGATTTTGAAAATATTTGAAACAAAAATATTATTTAAACAATTTAACACCTTGTTTGACCTACATATTTTGCTTAAAATTAGTTCAAGAATCACTTTCTGATATATGTATAACAATAAATCTCTCCCATGAATAGCATCACACGTTTTGAGAGAGGAGCTATAATCATAATAGTGTCGCCTGTTAGTCATGTATTAGTTATTGAAATAAATCTCAGCTTTAATAGGGCTTAATGGAGGCCTTAATTGTCATTTTATTAAAGGAGTTTGTTAGACAGATTTGATGTACCTATTGAGAGTTTATTGCTCCCAGAGGGCTGACAATTAACGTTTTTTGTGTAAGGAAATTACTTAGGTGTTCAATGAATGATTGCAATATAGTTCTGAGGGTAATCTATATACATTTATGATTAGTAAAATAAATTCTGATGGGATGTTGAGTTTGGATTAGTAACTAGCCCTTACGCATATGATTTTATATGAAATCTCCATGAATTAAATTCGTTCGTAATATAAACTTGTAGAAGGATACATTCAACATTCAAGCAACTTTGTTACTGAAACACGCGCAAACCCAGGACCAGGGATGGGTAATGACGCGTCGAAAATTAATTTCGACGTTGGTGTCGAAAAACACGTCGAAAATGTCAAATATTGTCGAATATTGTCGAAAATGTCGAATATTTTATTCCCCCATGGACTAACATACCTTTTAAAAATACGTTCTCAAAGGTTTTCCAGTGTATCTAAATAATTTTTCTAAATGGTTCTTTGTTCACGATCACGACAGATTCACGAAAAAAATTAAAACAAAGACGCCTTTTTCCATTTTGTTTAAATACATTTGGCAATATAATAGCATATTTTACTGAACGACCCTGCGACGGCAACTCAGATAATGCTAGTAGCATGAGAAAGATGGGTTCCCAAGTCAATCTTTGGTACTCAAATTGCAATAGTCATACTGCAAATCTTTTAGCAAAAGAATTGGTGTCAGATCATATTGCAGGAAGAGTGCAAACCGTATTAAAAGAATTTTCATCACCTGATCTGGAAAAAAGCATATTAAAACATAATGGAAAAACAATAATATTAGCTGGGGAAACACGCTGGTGTTAATTTAGAGACTCTTTTGTTAACTTTTTATATAATTTAAAGGCCATGAGAAATGTGATTGCAGAAGATAATACGAAAATTAAACCAAATGTAACTAAACTTGTTATTGATGAAAATTTAAAAAAGCAAGTAGAGGATAGCGGTAAGTTATTCGATCCCGTATGCAAGCTTTTAAATAAATTACAGAGCACACAGGCGTCAATTACTGATGCAGCTGAGGAATGGTTAACATTGCGTTTACCAGATGGCTTTGAAGAATATGACCATTTTGTGAAAAAAACGACAGAAACAAGCATTAAATGTTTATTCTCTATCAGCAAATTTTTTACATCCACTTTATAGAGGTAAGATGTTATCAGAAGAACAAATACGAGATGTTGAAAATTTTCTTATAGATAATTTAAGTGTTGATGCATTAAATGATTTCCATTTGTATAAAAATAACAAAAACTTTTTTCCAAACAAATCGGGAATGTGCAGACTTTCTGGGGATTGGCCGAAAGACACCATTCAGAACTGGCTAAGTTAGCCATGAAGTTAAATTCAATACCAGCCTCTTCGGCACAGCTCGAGAGACTTTTCTCAAATTGGTTCTTCATTCACTCTAGGCTGAGAAATAGACTGACTCAGTTCAGAAAATTCGAAAAAACTTACTTACATCTATTACCACTTGAAAATAAGGGATGAAAACAGAAGTGATGAATATTAGTTTGTTTTTATAAGATATTTTAAATGCCAATTTTTGAAATCCTTTGTGAAAGTACTTTAAGTTTATAGTCATGTTGTTAAGTTGACAATTGACATATTTTTATTAACCATCTGCTGTTTTGAATTTTCATGCTTTTTAACAAATATATTAATATTAATACACATTGATTTATAGTTATTACTATACGATAACCGAGACTATAACCAACTTACTCTTTGGTTATAGTAAAACCAAATTAAAATTTCCAAATATATTTTTGACTGTCGAATATGTCGAAAATTAATGGTGTCAAAAAATAATTCTCGACGCGTCGAAAAAGGCGTCGAATATGTCAAATTTTCGACGTACCCAACCCTGCCCAGGACCCATGAGCATTGCATTAATATAATGAATATTATCATAAATGAATAAATAATGCATTGAATATTACGGCAAATTTCAGTTGTAAGAAATTTAAGTGTTTGAATAACAATACAATAGTCGCAGGTGCTAGTTACTACAGTCAATGGGAAGGAATAAAGTGTATCTATATAGCCACACTGGAGAGTCCTGAGTTGTCAGTGTAACGAATCTCGAATTGTTAAAGTTACAAGTACATCATTATTTTATTTTCAAAATTTATACAAATAGTAGTATCAAAATAAAATCTTTAATGGTCTTTCTTGTGTAGCACAAACTATCTTTATTAGGCCAAGGGTAAGTGTTAGGACAAAAGCAATGGTCGGGCGTGTGTTAGGACAAGTAAAGTTCATGTAATTTAATAACTTCGCATGACAATATACGGCCATTAAATGCTCAGAAATTTAAGCATGCTTTGGATGAGAATATTTTGCTCCCAGTATCCCGCGTGGCTTGATTCTAATTGGTGACTCGAAAAACGGACCAAAAAAAGTGAAAAACTTAAATTTTAGCGTTCAGATGTCATCTCGAAAACTTTGAAATGTGTGCATTTATTTTAGTTAAAATTAATAGTAGTAATAAACAAAGTTAATATACGTTCTTATGATAATTCAAGATTTTTTTTTCTTTTTAAATTACGCATCGCCAATCAGGCTCGAGTCACGCTGGAAGCAAGACGCTCTTGTGAAAAGTAGGCTGTACAGGGTTGCTCGAATTCGTGTCTATGTATGGGGAACTCGAAAACCGTAAGAGATACAGTGTCGGTCAAATTAAGGTAAAATTGCGCATTTAGGTGCCTAGCAATATGCCGTTTAGAAAGTTTTAAAATTCCGAGTATTTCCGGAGATATCCGGAAAAAACCGAAATTTTGGAAATTCGTTTTATTTTTTTCCTGGGCTTATTTAAAAACGAATTTCAAATTGTATTGCACTTTTGCATTGCCGCTTTTTCCGCTCTATCTAATGATGGTATCCAGTTTGAAATCCAACGTTTCGTCTTCAAGGGATCATCATCAACTCTCTTTTTTTAAATACAACCTTTAATTATTTTTATCGTTATGGTATTGGCGTTATTAATATGACTATATGTTTTTATTTTTTTTTAATTTATTTTTTTTTTTTAATTTTCATTATTATTTTTTTAATTATGTTTTGCTTTGGCGTAATTTTAAATAATTTAAGGAAGGTACTTTTGAAATTTTTATATTCTATAAGAATATTTTTTCTTCAAACGTCAGTAAATCCGTCATTACTCGACTGTGTAGGCGGCAGTGAAGTTTCGTTTTTCCTCCGCCGGAGCTTTACTTTTCACTTTTCCGCCGGCGGAGGTAAAAGTGTTGTCATATCAACATAGATACAATACAAACAAACATCAAAATAAGCGTCAACAACTCAAGAGTTATTAAACTAAAATTTTTATTTATCACTCAATTTGTGACTGCATTTCTAAAAATCACTAATTTAGGAACAAATTGGTTATTATTTTATCGAACTTACTCAATAACTGCTTATCAATACGGAACTAAAACGCAATCGAAGACGCAATTTAAAAAAATAATTATTGTTGACAGTGTCTACTGACAGCTTTATGTGACATTACTATATCAACAAACTGAGCCTATTCACCGACACCGCACCGGTCTAAGCCGCCTTGCGAGCCCACTTATCTTTAATAATAATTATTATTACTATTAAAAAGAGACGTTTTGCATTAATTTGTCGACATTTGAAGAAAAAACAGCATATTTTAGGAGGAAAAGTTACTTTTCATGGCTTGCTCTCTATTACCATCAGCCTCACTCCGTTCGGCTGTTAAACACGAGCGCGCCATGAAAAGTATTACTTTTCCTCCATATAAAATAATATACTATTATTTTGTTTTTTGTATTAAGTGGAAAATTGGAGCGTATTAAAAATAAAAAATAGTAAAATTATTTCTTACGAGAATATGGCCATGAACTATTACTCAAACAAGTTGCTTCCTGCTAAGACAAAATATTCCCAACTTTTAACCAATTAAATAATGTATTTAATAGAAAACATCAACAATTTATAATCATACTACGTGATACTATAGCAACTGATGGAAAAACACCTATTGGAATTTTGCTTATAAATAAAATGCACTAAGCAACTTATTTGAGTAATAGTTCATGGCCGTATTCTCGTAAAAAATAATTTTACTATTTTTAATTTTTAATACGGGCTCCAACTTGCCACTTAATGCAAAAAAATAAATAAAATGTTTTTTTAGGATATGAAAATTTCAAACGTACCTACCTTAAATTATTTAAAATCACGCCAAAGCAAAATATATAAAATAAAAATAATAAAAAAATAATAAATAATTAAAAAAAACATACTCATATTAATAACGCCAATACCATCTGAAAAACGATAAACAAATTAAAGTTCGTATTTAAAAAAAGAAAGTTGATGATGATCCCTTGAAGACGAAACGTCGGATCTCAAACTGGATATCATCATTAGATAGAGCGGAAAAAGTGGCAATGCAAAGATGCAATTAGATTTGAAATCCGTTTTTAAACAAGCCCAGGAAAAAATAAAACGATTTTTCAAAATTTCGGTTTTTTCCTTATATCTCCGTAAATACTCGGAATTTTAAAACTTTCTAAACGGCATATTGTTAGGCACTTAAATGCGCAATTTTGCCTTAATTTGACCGACACTGTATCTCTTACGGTTTTCGAGTTCCCCATACATAGACACGAATTCGATCCACCCTGTACAGTGTGTTCACCCATAATGTCCCCCCCCCCTAGCTTTGTCAATTTTTAAGCTACAAAAAAAAATAAAAAACAAAATTGTAGGTTTTTTTTGTAGTTTTTGCACACGTAAAGAAAAAACTAAAAATTGTATAGTATACAGGGTAGATCAAAAAGAAACATTTTATAAATCTAGCCCCCATTTTTTCGATTTTTCGATTCTATGTAAAATTCTAAGGATTTTTAATGTAACACCCTATATGCCTATTCCTAATACTTTAGGAGTTATTGACAGTTGAAGTATCTATTTTTTAATTATAATAATATTTATTTAATCATTTTTAAAACAGAAAATACGAAAGCACTACTCGAAGCAATGAGGTCGAATTGAGGAAACTCAATATTTAAAAGCTAAAGAAAAAGTTATATTGTTAATTGTTAGGTGGCTGTTGCCATAAAAAAAAATAAAAGAACAAACAAAAGAACAACTTCAACTGTCAATAACTCCTAAAAAGTATTAGGAATTGGCATATAGTGTGTTACATTAAAAATCTTTAGAATTTTACGTAGAATCGAAGAATCGAATAAAAAATGGGGGCTAGATTTAAAAAAAAATTCTTTTTGATCTACCCTGTATACTATACATTTTTTTTCCTTTACGTGTGCAAAAACTACATTAAAAACCCTACAATTTTGTTTTTTATTTTTTTTTTGTAGCTTAAAAATAATCAAAGTTAAAGCCCCCCCCCCC
>MU182213.1:65858-84384 GCA_016904865.1 Pissodes strobi
ATTTTTAAGCTACAAAAAAAATAAAAAACAAAATTGTAGGTTTTTTTTGTAGTTTTTGCACACGTAAAGAAAAAACTAAAAATTGTATAGTATACAGGGTAGATCAAAAAGAAACATTTTATAAATCTAGCCCCCATTTTTTCGATTTTTCGATTCTATGTAAAATTCTAAGGATTTTTAATGTAACACCCTATATGCCTATTCCTAATACTTTAGGAGTTATTGACAGTTGAAGTATCTATTTTTTAATTATAATAATATTTATTTAATCATTTTTAAAACAGAAGATACGAAAGCACTACTCGAAGCAATGAGGTCGAATTGAGGAAACTCAATATTTAAAAGCTAAACAAAAAGTTATATTGTTAATTGTTAGGTGGCTGTTGCCATAAAAAAAAATAAAAGAACAAACAAAAGAACAACTTCAACTGTCAATAACTCCTAAAAAGTATTAGGAATTGGCATATAGTGTGTTACATTAAAAATCTTTAGAATTTTACGTAGAATCGAATAATCGAATAAAAAATGGGTTCTAAATATATAAAAAATTACTTATTGATCTAACCAGTAAATTTTTTTCCTTTACGTGTGCAAAAACTACATAAAAAACCCCCTACTTTTTTTTTTTTTTTTTTTTTTTTGTTAAAAAAAAATAAAAAAAGTTACCCCCCCCCCCCCCTTTAACTTAATTATGGGTGAACACCTTGTACTCTGCTCCACTGAGCATGCCGTCATAACGTTACATTAGCAATCAAACCGTAATGGCTTTAAACCTATGAGGGTAACTTTGAAAAGTTCAGATGATGTACTTACTTCTAACACTTAAACACAGAAGAACTCTCATTGATCGCAAGCACATTTACCTTGAACCAAATGTTACTCCTGATCCAGTGGAGCAACTGCATATTATCATAGAAGAGCTAAGCTATCGTAAATAAGATGACGAGGAAACATATACATAAAGTACATTAATGGTAATCCTCAAATTGTTACAAAAAGCAGTGGTACCTAAACCGGCCTTTGGTCTTCCATATTGCTATGAAAATGTGCATGGTCTCCACACTAAACGTAGTTTCCTGAACACCGTAGCGGTTTGTGATTTTGACATGGTTGTGGTTACTGAATCGTGGCTTCAACTAGATTTTTCAAGTTCAGGGGGTTTTCCAGACTTTTTACAGGATGTAACGCTCAGAGAGAGAATCAAGAATGGTTGAGATAACTAGATGTGGAAGAGTTATGCTGAGCCGTCAGCAGCAGAATCGGCTCAGAACCTCTGGATTTTTCAAGAGAATCCAATTGTCGATATATTAGGTTGTAAACTCACTATTAATCAGTCTTAATTTTAATATTTCGTCTTCTGAGGCTGAGGTCATTGGTTGAGATTCTGGATCATAAGCAATTTAACAATGTGCCCGACCATCTTCACAGATACCTTGAACTTGGTGTGGGTCAGTTTGACTTTGACTCCTGAGCTGCTATTCCCATCTTCGGCTCTTAGCAATTATTGCCGTATGTCCTTCTCCTGGGTTCCGCACAACTTGTAGAGGTTCATCATACCTCGACCGCTGCTTGCTCGGGGTGGTGTGCAGACATCGGAATGTGGTTATCAGTCGCCGGGATAGCATGTCGAGTCCATTTAGGTCCCCACTTAAGGATGCCAAAGGCGTAGGTTAAGACAGGCACTGCCCAGGTCTTCTGAGCGGTGATCTGGTTCTTAGATGAAAGTTTGGTGTTCAAAACCTTGAGTACCCTCTTCTTGTACTTATCGGAGAACATATTCTTCTGGTGCGTGTGGTCTATATGTTGGTTCTCAGGCATTCCTAGATACTTGTATGTATCTTCAGGGTGTAAGTTCTCGATATCCTGGTATTGATCTTCCAAATAACATGTTTATGTCTCCGCTGAAGGTCTTAACGGTGTTAATTAGAGAGTGTAATCCAGTCTGGTTCTCTGCAAAGAGCTTTAGGTCATCCATGTACAATAGATGGGATAACCTCCGCCCGTTCCTGATGTTAAGTCTGTATCCAATATGCCACCAATCATGAGGGACCGAATCGAGGGCCTTGCGGTAGTCAATATAGAGATCTCTCTTCCTAGTCTGAACCTATTTTATAACCACTGCATCTATTGAAAGTTGATGTTTACACCCGGCTGATCCTCGTATACAACCCTTTTGCTCTTCCTCCAGTTTGTTGTTTGTAGGGTTTGTATATTCGGTTGTTGAGAAGTGACGTGAAGACAGGCACGTGATTGGTCTATGGTTGCTCGGTATAGCGGGGTCGCCCTTCTTGAACAGCATGTAAGAGTTTCCCTCTGTAAGAAACTTGGGGAATTTTGAGGGATGGTCCAATGTTTCCATAAAACATCGAGCAAGGTTTGGAAAACATGCCGGGAGATTTTTTTATCCAAAAGCTGTGCAGTCCATCTGCTCCCGGCGCTTTCCAATTGCTGGATTTCCTGATAGCCTGGGAAATATCTTCTGCTGTTAAATGATTCACAGACATTTCCTCAACTTCCGATGCACTTTGTTCAACATCTGCCCTCTATTCGTACTCTCTGCTGTAGTATACTGCTTCTGACCAGATGGAGCTCCAATAGTGGTGAAATTCATATGTGTTGGCTGGGGCTTGTTGCAGTATGTAGCAGAAGCACCCAGTAGTATAATGTTATTAGTTATTAGTATTAGGCATAGCAATTAAGGTCACGCTGAGGCAGCAATTATAAGCGGGCAAGGTGAATGTATGATTTAAATATATATCTTGGAATAAGAAAGAACTTAACCATCAATTGAGGTAGTCGTTTCATTGAGGTACGTAATCAGGGGGTGCGAATCGAAACGTATTACATGGCGACCCTGCCAGCCCTCTGAAGTACCCAAATACAAATATTCGGCTATGACCGATGGGAAAAGCCAACTCGGAAGAAGAAATTGTTATGAACCAAGCATCTAATGGAGACGCAAGAGACCAGATTAGTACGGCTTGAATCAAAACCAGGAAGCAGCATTGCATGGTTTTTCTAGGCGTGTTTCCAAACTCCTGAAAAATTTCTTTCTGTCCGCTGTGAAGTCTGCATTTTGTTGTTTTCTCTTGGAAGGCTCATTGTACTTGCGAAGTCGAGCTCCCATAGCCTTAGCTTGTTGTCTGAAGAGGTATTTTATTCCCACAATTTGTTGATAGTGCTGTGGGTCTTCCAAGCAAATTCCTGCTGGTTTCGCTATTGCAGTGGTTTTCCTGATTATTTTCCTCGACCGGATGTTCTGCAGGTATGCGCCTATGACATCAGCTTTTGAAGAAATAATATAAAGAATAATGCTTTCTTTTTCGAATACTAAAAGTAACTGCTGTTCAGTGTTCATTTCAAGCTTGCCGCTGCTGTCATTAAAATTGCATATAAGTTAAAAGTGACAAAAACAGGAGAAATATCAGACAATAATAATTTAGGGGATAAAAAAAGGTCTATAATATCAGGTATCGGGGCACATTTCATTCAGGTTTTTTCGACCCACCATAATGAATGCAGAACCCAAATCTGCATAACGGAAATGGGCTAAAACACTCCGGCTCGCTTTGGTAACTACTCGACACCCGGACAAAGCAGAAAATGTTGAAATATTCCCACTAAGCCACGTTAGTAAGAGAGAACATGTTTTATGAATCAGCAAGAATGTCTGTTCCACGAATCGAACAAAGATGCAATTCTTAACATTCCATTTTAAAAGCATTTTTTAATATAGGACTTTATTTATCTAATGTTAAGTACTGTTTAGCGGTTTAAATGTTTAACCTCGATTGTAACCTTTAGAAAGCAAACGGGTACACTTTGATGGCAACTTAGATGACAAATAATTGATAACAATATATAAACCAAACACGAAGCGTTTTTATATCATTGTAGAAAGTATGCACTTTGTGAACGCGCGAGTGCAGCCTTTGGCTGAATATATGTGCTGTACTTAAAGGCCAGTGTAGGGAACTTAATCAGCATGAATGATGACATTTACTAATACCTCGACTAATACTAAACTTGATTTATGATAATCTGCATGTTGCGAGATAAACATGGTATTAGGCGCAAATTAAAAACTAACCCGAACAAAAGGACTTTAGTGAATGTGGTACTAGAACGCAAAGACTATTAGCTGAACTCTCCCATGTGTATAAATATCTTAGAGATTCTGTTCGCGATGCCCCTAATTCTTCGGAAGTTACCCTGATCGATCCAAATGAAGTTGTGTGTAAACCAAACATCAATTTATACTGTAATACCGAAAGTGCTGTCATCTTACAAGGAAGTGTTAATTACCGAGAAAAAATGTTACCCAGAAGAAATTAACGTTACAGAACCTTCAGCGAAAGTTGAACTTCAAAGTCTTCTGAATCACACCGCATCCAGATTAATACGTTTTCAAAAAGATGCATTAAGAATCATATCGGCCCCTTTAAATAACCTAATTTTGTTTGGTAAATGAGGATTTGATGGCAAATCAAGTCATAAATATATAGAAAGCAGGTTACGAATCTAATAGTAACGAAAATAGTATATTTGTTACTTTCTATGTCCCACTGCGACTTGTTGATGCATGGGATGAAACCTAGTATGAAACCATTATAGAATGGAAGAATCCAAGACCTTGTACCACTGGATATTGTAATCCCATACGTTTCCAAGTCAAAAGAAAATAAAAAGAAACCATCACATTAGTCTAGATTTGTCAACCATGCAATAGAAAATAATGACAGAACAAAAATCTACAATCCATCAGCGTAAAACTTGTCAAGGGAGTTGTCGGGGAAACATCCCAACAGTTTGGTGATAACACCCTGTATGAATGTAGTATGAATGAACCGTAATTAAACTCAAAATAGATTCGTTTCACCCCGGGTACAACCCAATTTGTGGATTTAATGCAGCATATTTCGGTTCTTCATTACGACTCCTTAGTCCGGACCTGGTTTGTTGGTATAATAGAGTCAGTCATATGCGGCATTCTCTAGAACGCAAAATGTCATTCCGTCTATTCAATCGTTCGTAATCGTTTTAAATTTGATAAATCCTTGTCTCCGTCAGTGTTCTGTAAACAGCAGTATGTCAAAGAAAGAAAGAAGATGCTTTCACCCTCTCAAATGAAACCGACGCGGATTTTCCCGCGAATCCCCACTTTATTTGGCCTCAGTAGTATTAAAACTCAGTTTAAATCAAACAATCAAGACTTTTTAGTAGATACATAATTTTAAGAAACCTTTTGTTTATTTATTTTCTATGTGTGAATGAACGCATGCTTGAAATTAGTCTAAGAATTATATATATATTTCTATTTTCCGTATCAAATGCAAATGCATAATTATATTATTCAAGGATTTAATAACTAACCTACTGACCTACCTTTTTCAATTCATAACCTCTGCGAAAAATCCCCACCACCCTATCTTATTACAGTCCACTAATTTGCTTGTGGTTAGTTATACGGTTAATTAGCCACCTACACCTTTATGGCTTAAAGCAATTAATAAAATTTATTTGTTTGTACCGACCAGGAGTAATAGGCCTTAGTCAACAATAGCCTCTTAACATGCCTATTGAAACTCCTTCCACTCGCCAAGCTTTTAAGTTCCAAGGGCAGGTGGTTAAACATCTTTAACCCTTCATATACAATTGAGTTTTTTGTCAGTGCACTCCTCGCACCCGCGCCCAAACCTCCACATTTACTATGAACCATATCCACAGTTAAGGGAATAAAAACAGAGGTCAAGGTGGGGATACTCTCATGAACAAACAGTGATCCCTAGGACTGACCCCACACAAGCATCGTTCAGCCCGCTTTTGGAGTACAAAGACGGAATAATTCATAAGTTGCTTCCTTGCAAAACCCCAAAATTGTATATCGTATCTCAGATGTGATTCGATCAAGGCAAACTATATTTCCCTTGCAATACTCTGACCCAAATCATTTCCCATATTTTTCTCAAAACACAGCATGCAGATGCCAATCTTTTTCGCGCACCACTCCCTTATCGCATTAATATCACAAACAATGGTATCCCTCAAATTGTTAATATTGTTACGGCTAGCCTAACAACCATCCGAACGTTTTTGTGCTACCCTATAGAACTAGCCGCCGCCGTGCCCCTCGCTTCTCTGTCTGTATGAATCATCGCCCGGCCGGCCGCGAAGTTTCGGTATCGCTGGAATTGTCTCGATGGCCTCGTCGAGATCATATAGAGTGGCCTCGGAATACTTCCCGAATATTCGTGATAGATTTAAGATTATATATAAGCAGACCTAAGGCGAATGTTAGTCAGTCGGTTAGTCAGAGTTAGTTCAGTTAATCATTGAGTGTTGAATAGATATTAGTGGTAAAGTTATAAGAGTAGTATAGAGAGTTAAATTGTATACAGTGGTAGTGAATAAAGAGAGTATTTAGTTGAAAATAGCAAAGTTGTAATTCTGTTAAGAACCCACGGGAAAAACGTAACATTTGGTGTCAGAAGTCGAATTGTGAAGGGACCGGACTTGCGAAGTATTTTTCGAGGAAAGAAGAAGTACAAGTACGTCAACGAGACCGTTTGATTGGTGGATTCTGGTAAAATTTGATAGCATTCTATGGTCAATACAAGGCAACAAACGGCAGAAATGGAACAAATAAATAAAATGTTGGCCGATTTCATGGAAAATCTAAATGCTGAGAGACAATTAGAACAGGATCGGCTGCAGAAAATTTTTCAAGATCAAGAAGATAAAAAGCAAGCGGATCGGGAAGAAGATGAACGGAAAAGGCAAGCAGAACAGGACCGTCTTCAGAAAATTTTACAAGACCAGGAAGATAAAAGGCAAGCAGAACAGGACCGGCTTCAGAAAATTTTACAAGACCAGGAAGATAAAAGGCAAGCAGAACAGGACCGTCTTCAGAAAATTTTAAAAGACCAGGAAGAAAAAAGGCAAAACGAACAGGACGACCGGCTTCAGAAAATTTTGCAAGACCAAGAAGACAAAAGACAAGCAGAGCAGGACCGGCTCCAGAAAATTTTACAAGACCAAGAAGATAAAAGACAAGCGGAACGGGAACAGGATGAACGTAGAAGGCAGGCAGAACAGGACCGGCTTCAGAAAATTTTACAAGATCAAGAAAACAGAAGGCAAGCAGAACAGGACCGGCTCCAGAAAATTTTACAAGACCAAGAAGATAAAAGGCAAATAGAACAGGACCGGCTTCAGAAAAATTTGGACGGGCAAAATGAGAAATTTGAAAAAGAAGTAGACAATATACAAAAGGAAATGAAGAATCTTCAGGCAGAAGTTACCAGACTAAAAAATAAAAGACCCACCGAGAGCAGGGTATTCGCCACAGGACAAAATATAAAACCTCCAACGTATGACGGTCAAACATCTTGGACAATGTACAAAAAACAATTTGAAGCCGCTGCTGTTTCCAACGGTTGGAATAATGAAGAAATGGCTACATCACTAGTGGTAACGCTTCATGGGTCTGCCCTAGAACTTCTACAGACCATTCCCATCAGCCAACAAGGGAAATATGACATACTCGTAGCTGTCCTGGAGAGACGATTTGGCGACCAACATAGAAGACAACTGTATCAGGCACAAGTTAAGTCCCGACATCAGAAGCCTGGTGAAAACCTGCAAGAATTTGAGGCAGACGTCAGACGTCTCGTTCAGTTGGCCTATCCGGGAGCAACAGAAGAATTTCAAGAGGAACTTGTTGCTGAATATTTCGTGGACGGTGTCAGAGATCCAGAAACTCAGAAGATGTTACGTCTAGCCAAATTTGATAGCAGCCGTGAAGTTTTGGGTAGAGCTCTGGAAATCGAGGCGGCCTGTAACATCTCTAAGCCAGCAATCAGGGAAGTATCCATCAAGGAAGAAAATTTGGCGAACAATTGTGAACTAACTGAAATGGGCGGTATTTTGAAGAAATTAACCGAAGTTCTTCAGGCCACGGGGAGATGCAGGGAGTCACTAGAAGTTAGGCCATACAACCGTAATCAGTGTTATAGATGTGGCAAGACTGGACACTTCAATAGAAGATAGGCCACATAACCGAAATACATCAAATCAGTGCTATAGATGTGGAAAGACTGGACATTTCAGAAGGGACTGTCGAGTACGGATATTCCGGGAGCCAACAGAAGTTAGACCATGTTATCAAAAGGCTATAAATCAGTGCTATAGATGCGGCAGGACTGGGCATTTCAAAAGGGACTGTCATTTACAAAGATTCCGGGAGCCACTAGAAGATAGGCCACGTAACCGAAGTATTTCAAATCAGTGCTATATATGTGGCAACATTGGGCATTTTAAGAGAGACTGTCGAGTACAACTACGACCTACAGCTCCATCCAGAGGCAACACCAGTTCAAAGCCTAGTCAGGAAGAGTTGAAACAGTATAACTTTAAGGCTAAGCACAGGGAAGGAAGATGGCATAGTAATACAGATGCTTTATCCAGAAGGTCATGTGAGGATAATCATAAACATCGCCAAAGAATTGACCAACGAGAACGAATCACTCCCATTAGGCGAATCAAGTTTAAGGTTGATCAGTAGTGGACCACAGAGCAACTAAAGAAAGATCAGCTTGAAGATAATGAAATAGCACTACTACTAAAAGCTAAGGAAGAACGTCAACCAAGACCAAGCTGGAGAGATATTTCAACTAAGGGATCTACTTTTAAATCTCTGTGGGCTCAGTGGGACTCCCTGGTAGTTGAAAATGGACTCCTTAAACGAGCCTGGGAAAGCGCCGATGGCAAAGTAGTGAAGACGCAGTTAGTGGTACCAAGGAAGAGGGTATCGGAAGTTCTGGACGAAGTACATAATAGAAAATTTGTTGCTCATCTCGGAGTTAACGGAATGATTGACAAAATCCGCGACAAATTTTACTGGGTCAACTACTGCCAGGATGTGAAATCATGGTGCCAGCAGTGTTCAACCTGTGCCTCAAGTCAACGACCGCAGACAAGATCCAGTGGGAAGATGAAACAGAATGATGTGGGACTACCGTTTGAACGTCTCGCCAGTGACCGAATGAAGGCTCGATACAATCTCCAAGCTAACTCTAGGGGATTTCGGATGAACGATAAAGTTTGGTTATATAATCCACAAAGGAAGAAAGGAAGATCCCCCAAGCTAACACCAGTACGGGAAGGACCCTATACGGTCATCAAAAGAATTAATGACGTTGTGTATAGAATTCAGCGTAGCCCTAGAAGCAAACTGAAAGTTGTCCACCTCGACAGGTTGAAAGCATATCACGGACATGAAGTAGCTGATCGGGACGATCAGAGTTAAGAGGGAGGCAATGTTACGGCTAGCCTAACAACCATCCGAACGTTTTTGTGCTACCCTATAGAACTAGCCGCCGCCGTGCCCCTCGCTTCTCTGTCTGTATGAATCATCGCCCGGCCGGCCGCGAAGTTTCGGGATCGCTGGAATTGTCTCGATGGCCTCGTCGAGATCATATACAGTGGCCTCGGAATACTTCCCGAATATTCGTGATAGATTTAAGATTATATATAAGCAGACCTAAGGCGAATGTTAGTCAGTCGGTTAGTCAGAGTTAGTTCAGTTAATCATTGAGTGTTGAATAGATATTAGTGGTAAAGTTATAAGAGTAGTATAGAGAGTTAAATTGTATACAGTGGTAGTGAATAAAGAGAGTATTTAGTTGAAAATAGCAAAGTTGTAATTCTGTTAAGAACCCACGGGAAAAACGTAACAATATCGTTTCCCAGCCACAATATCCATCTATTATAAGCAAGTAATGTAAAGAATCCATCAATGCCAATGGAAGCCAGGTCGTTAACGTATATTAGAAACAAGAGTGGGTCAAGCACTGAGCGTTGAGGAACCCCATGCCCAATCCTTTGACGTGATGACAAACCATTTAGACATTTAGGAAAGTTTCTGAAACAGTATTCCTCGATCGACGCAGTCAAAAGCCTTCGAGAAATCGCAGAACACTGCCGCAGCCACCTCCCCTTGATTCAGTTCCCCACACTGGTGGTGGAACATTTAACGATGGGCACACTGCACGAAGATTCTTTGAAAATAGTGAAATATCTAGTGATATAACAGGTTTAGACAAGTGTCTCGTCGATTTATATTTTAAAATTCATGCAACATATTATGTTGCAAATACTACAAAATTTAAAGAATTTTCTTTAGAAACTGCGCGTAAGTTAGTTTAGACTTATTTTAATTAATGGTTCAGAAGTAATAGAAAATGTCATTTTACCTATTGTTGAGCTTTCTGAGAAAGCTGCTGAGGCTAAAAATAAAGATATAAGTTTTTCGAGAATTTGAGATGATGGTGAGACAATCTAAAATTGAAAAATAGAAAGTTTAAATCACCAAATTTAACTTCGAACATATAATCAAGTTTAATATCGAACTAGTCTTGGTTCTAGAAGACGAGCCTTCAGACTCGGATTGAGGCTGAATTTAAGCGTTTAACCTCTAGACGAGACTAAATGGTTCATCCTCAGTCTCAGGTCTCAAAACGATAATGGTATATACAATATCAGATACATCATATTTACTCTGAGAGTTTAGATTAAACATGGATTAGAGACGAGAATTGTTACTAGAGCAGTCTCTCTGAAGCTACCCCAGATTTATGTTTAATCTGACCCGAAGCCTTTACAAACTCGAAAACATAGAAATAGACATAACAGCAGTCCAGGAAGTGAGGTGGCCTGAAAACGGAAATATAAAGATAAGCAAATCTGTCATATTCGGCAGCGAAAACGAATGGCACGAATTTGGAATTGCCTTTGTGATCAGAGAAGATTTGGTTCAGGGTATACTGAACTTCAAACCAATAAGTGAAATAATATGCAACATCAGACCAAAGGACAATGGTACAACATCTCGATCATTTCAGCACATGCACCAACCGAAGAAGCTATCAATGATGCCTTTTACGAAGCCCTAGAAAGAACTATAGATGCAATGCCCAAACAAGACATGCGACTACTTTGTGGAGACTTTAACGCCAAGATAGGCAAAAAGCCTAAACTAAGTCCAACAATAGGCAAACACAGCCTCCATAATGTATCCAATGATAATGGCCAAAGACTTATAGAAACAACTGCGTCCAATAATATGCTGATAAAGTCAACCATGTTCCCACACAAGGATATTCACAAACAGACCTGGATCTCAAATGATCACATCACCCGAAATCAGATCGACCATATCATTACTGATGCTGATCACGGGAGCAACATTTTGAATGTAAGAAGCCTCAGAGGAATAGATGGGGACACAGACCATTACTTAGTTCGAGCAAAGATCAGAATTAGAATATCGACACACAAATACCAGAAAACCAAGTCAACCCCACAATGGAACATGGACAAACTGCAGAATGAGACAAAACAACAACAATATAGAGAAGAACTCAAACAAACACTGAACTCTGAAATAGAAAGTAGCACAACTGCAGAAATAATAACAAAGACCGCCGAAAATATCTTTGGAAAAAGTTAAAGAAAAAGGACAAAAACATGGTTTGAAGACGAATGCCAAAAACAGCTAGGAAAATAGCAAACAGTGAGGAAGAGAATGATACAACTACAGAGAAACATGCAAATTGCTGAAAAGAAACAAGAAAACTAATATGAGCGAAGAAAAGAAGATATGAACGACATAAGTACGAAGCAATGGAAAGAGATCGCGCACCAGAGAGTTCTACAGAGCAATATCTTTGGAGAAGAGAGGTTTTAAGCCCAGATACATACCAACACTGAAAAACAATCAAGGCCACATGATTCTAAATCACGAAGAACTAATTGAAAAATGGAAAGGATATTTCAAAGACCTGCTAAACGTAACACAGGAAAAATCACACAAAGAAGAAACGTCGATCACAGTGGACTTACCAGTTAAAGAACCCTCCTTCGAGGAAACCCAAAAGGCATTAAATAAACTAAAAAACGCCAAGTCGCCTGGCTCGGACGAGATACCTGCCGAATTTCTAAAATATGGAGTGCATCGCCAAATGCACCGACTAATAACTCTTACATGGCGAGAAGAAAAAATACCAGCAAGATGGAAAGAAAGCATCATAGTGTCAATCCACGAAAAAGGGGACAAATCAAAATGCTCCAACTATAGAGGAATCTCACTAATAAACACTGCATATAAAGCTCTAATAAACATCCTACTATGTAGATTAACCCCATATGCAGAAAATTTCCTGGGAGAATGCCAAGCCGGATTTAGGACAAATAGGTCAATAGACCAACTATTTACACTGAGGCAGCTCCTAGAAAAAGGATAGGAGCATAATAGAACAGTGAATAATCTCCATAGATTTCCCGCAGGCATATTATGATAGCATGGAGAGAAGTCAAGTCTGGAATGCGATGACACAATTCTCAATACCAAAAAAGCTCATTAAGATGACCAAAGTGTGTATGGAGGGTGAGGCATCGAAAGTACGAGTAAATAACAGTCTAGCCACTAGGTTCGAAATACACAGTGGGTCTCATTGGAGACTCCATCGTAACCGTAAAAGACATCTTCAACAAGATCGAAAAACCAACAGGTGAAGTGGGACTAAAAGTCAACGATGAAAAAAAGAAATACATGTGTATAAACAGAATGGGACGGAGATATAGAATAGGGCAAAACGTCACAGTCAACACTTTAAATTCTGAAAGGGTAGAACGCTCCAATATATTGGAGCTACAATCACTGCTGATAACGACAAAGACAACATTAAATCAGACCTCCAAAAAATGAATATCCCTTTTGAGCATAGATTGATGGAAGATCGTATCCATTGGAAAAAAGTATGCAGTACAATCAGCCAAGACCCACCCAGGGTTGTAGCGCTAGATGATAATTGATTTGATGGAAGTTGCAGTCAGTCAAAAAACATATATAAAATTAAAAGGACTTATTTTTATCTATTAATTATTAATGAGATAGATGCTTACCAACGTCTTCTAGGGAACACTTTGGATAAAAATGCCATTTTATTTACAAAAGTCTGCGTAACCCATTCATTGAAATCAATTATGAAACTATGAAATACTAAATGATGCAAAGCTTCACGTGTAGTATATGCAACCGGCGTTGGTTTACTATTTTAGAATGTCTAATATCTCACTTCACGCATGGCCCTTCGCTCTCCCCGGGGCTCAACCGAACAAAACTAACCCAAACCGAAAAGTTGAAACTAATTGTATAATGTAAATTCAGCTTTAAGCTAAATGCGGGATGGATCGATAAAGATTTTATTCATAACCTAAAATTGGGCTTCCGCTTCGTCTTCGGTCGAGTCAACATGCTCCTTTGTCGCCACTGGGTGAGCACGTGGTTATTGTTCAGTGACCGTTGTTTCTCCTCGAAGAGGAATCGGGTGTCCTGGCCAGGAGAAATCCCCATTCACGCCGGTATCAGACCGGGTGGAACAGGATGTTCCCGTGGGATCATTTATGAATGTGATAGTCGGAGCCTTCAAGGAGCGCATGCTCGTCATCTTGAGGGGTCCAGAAATATATTGTCTCTGATCCAATAAGGGTGTAACCTATCAGGAAGGGTTGCCCCAGCTATAGCTAAGCCCGGACGGGGGCCTTACTGGACGAAGGCACTATCCGCGAAAGCCACTAGCAGTTACCCCCCCCCCCCCCACCCTGCCACAAACTAAAATGATCGAACCAGGCGTGACATTCAGAATCTACTTTGCAAAACTTAGCTGTAACATTGATTCCTCTAATTTTTTTAAATTTCACCATTTCTTACATGCCACTACTATTATTTGACACGATTTGTAATTAACAAACTATTACTATATAACACCTACTTTCAAAGAGATGTTTAAGTCATACTAAAAGAGCTGTTATGATTTGAATAATAAAGGAAGTGTCCGTAAGAAATACTTGGAACAATCATAGCAATAACGTATTCCTGTAGTTTAATAACGTCTACTGGTTTGATACGTGTAATTATGCCAGCAGTATGTATAAAACAACTTATCAATGTAATATTTGTATAATACACGAATGCGTGTATAGAATATATTATAGAGACAGGAATTTATTCTTGGGGCCGCTTATGCCATCCAACATTATAAGGATTTGACGAAGCTAAGCAGCTAAAATGAATGAATGGTACCTTACAAACCATATAACAACATTATGACATCATTGAACTTGCTTGCAGTTAAACGGTTCAGATTGTTCTAAATTAAAGATTAAATATAAATTTGAGGTTTCCTCAGTTTCGACTCATCGTCCAATAGTTAAACTCTCAGATTGAACATTAATCTGCAATTGAACAATTCTAATCTCGTAGAACTAAGATTTGTCTCATTTTATGGTCTAGCTCTCAAATGAAATGAAACTGGGACCATTCTCACTCAAGAGTGTCTCGCGACAGAAATGATCTCGGCTGCCGCCAAGGTTAAGTTGTATATGTGGAATATTTTGTGACGCGTCAAGTAAAAGCACGTGTCTTCACATCATGCATTGCCCTCCGCTAGCTCCGGGAGCAAAACCAACAAAACTTAACCAAATACATACCCTTGCTTGCTTCCATTTGCACACTCAGTACGTCACCTGAACCGCACACATCTAACAACTAATTACTCACGTAAAACATTCGATAAAGATAGTCGGTAAAGAGCAGTAAGATATTGTAATCATGGCTGCCGTTTACACCGCAGCCCTAGGGGTAAACCACCTTCAAAAATCTGTACACCGGAATCCCACTTTCTATCGGAATCCCATGGAATTCCACGGAATTCCATGGAATCCCAAGGAATCCCATAGAATTCCACGGAATCCCATGGAATTCCAATGAATACCATGGAATCCCACGAAATAAAACTCTAATATTGAAAGCATAATTTGTTTAAAGCTTTAATTAAAACCACATTGATAACTTTTAAAATACCTACACTATATTAATAAATGTAATAGAGTACAAAGGGTTAGATTGTCAAAAAATTAGTATGTTAAAACCTGTTAAAATGGAATATTTAAGGCTAAACACTTTTTATATGTATTAAAATTGATATTTTAAAACTTAAACATATTGTAACATAATATATGAAAAAAACAAGCATTTTATTGAGGGGGTGTTTTGGGGAATTAGAATCTGACCTCGGCGGGAACCTACTTCCAATAGGTCTCGCGGTAGGAGCCGGACGAGGCCGAAAAATAACTTATGCGGAACGAGTCCCGAAAAATGTCCTCCGTACGGATTAGACTTAAAAAAAAGTCCTCCGCGCGATTTTCGATCCGCGGCACCTATTTCGAGAACGCTCGCCCCATAGGTTTCAAAAGTGGAAAATCATGGTTTTCGACCCCTAAATACTATTTCGAAGAAAAACGCTTTCGTAGGTATTTTTATATTTAGGGGACGGATTTATTTTCGTATTTGGAACCTACCGGAAATTCGGCTTTTTTAACCTAAATTTTGAGCTAGCGAGTTCGGGGATGGAGTGCATCGGTCTGAACCCCCACCTAAAATTTTAAGTCGCTAAGTCTCCTAGGGGCTCCTAAATAGGGACTCTTGGTGTCGGTCGACCTGGAGGGTTAAAATTCGGGTTAGCGGGGTTTTCGACGACGCCCAGTTCGAATCCGACCTTGGCGAGAACCTACCGCCGACAGGTTACGCGGTAGAAGTCGAAAATAATCGAAATTTTTTCATATCAAAATTTTTCAAAGTTGAATCGTTTTCTTTCGTCCCTTGAAATATAATCGGCACCTAAATCGGTGGAACCTATCCGGCGAATAGGCGCCCGCGCGGTTTTTAATTGGTAGGTTCCGGTATAAGGAGATGACTTGCAGGGTCTATATTATCATGGTAGATGTATCACGTGGGCTGCTACCTGGAATTAAATCGGCAACGCCGGGGCTCGATTTTAAGGGAGGGTTTTGGGGGTTAATACTCGGGGTAATATGGAAATCGCGTGTTTTTTTGCGATTTCCGGAGCGAAATTCTGATGAAACGTTACTCTGCGACGCAGAGTCTCGGTTTGCAAGTTAGTGGGTACCTCCCACTGTCACTTTTCCTGCTCTTCAAATTGATGTTATTATATTTTCAATCTGACGTTTCGTTTCTTAGCAACTTTGTTTTTTTAAATAGTCGAAAAAATTTCTTTTATTCCTAAAAACCTCTAATTTCAATCCTAAATCTAACAACATATCGCTTTTTACATTTATCCGACGTTTCGGATAAAAAAACCATCATCAATTCTATTTGATGATAATTACGAATGAACGAAACGTCGGATCGAAAATCTAATTACGTCATCATGTAGAGGAAGCAAAATGGCATAGGAATGTATATTTTATTTTGATCTATTTTGATTATTATATCAATCAATTGCAATCTACGAATTCTTGAAATTTAAAACATAATTAATTTTTTTCAGGTTTTAATAAAGAGGATAGATAACAATAAAATTCACGTTCCTATGGCAATTTTTGTCACCTTCCTAATGACGTCATTAGATTTTTGATCCCACGTTTCGTTCCTCCGTAATCATCATCAAATAACATTGATGATGGTTTTTTTTTATCCGAAACGTCGGATAAATGTAAGAAGCGATATGTCGTTGGATTTAGGATTGAAATTAGAGTTTTTTAGAAACAAAACACGTTTTCTCGACTATTTGAAAAAACAAAGTTGATGATGGTTGCTAAGAAACGAAACGTCAGATTGAAAATCTAATAACATCAGCTTGAAGAGCAGAAAAAGTAGCAATGGAAATGTGAAATTTGCATTGTCATATCTTTTCAAGTAAATTCAGAAAAAAATAAACGATATCGGGAAAATTCGTCTTTTCCCAAATATCTTCGGAAATAATCGGATTTTTTTAGATCTGGAAACTTGACGTTGGAGGATTTAGCAAGGCGCAACTTTTCTCTAATTTAATCATCTTTGTATCTCTTCTAATTTGCGAGATCCCTGTAGTGTGCATTCTTATATGGGACACCGTGTTTTAGGTGTCACTTTGGAAACTGGACAAAAATTTAGAAATAAATTCAATTTCGAAATAATTGATCTAGTAGGCGGTGAATCATTTATCCTGCTGCATCATGTAAGCTAAATTTAACATTCAATACTGAATCAAAGCCTTGTTTTGGTTTTTATGATTTATTAAGTAAAAAATAGTAATTTCACATTTTTAACAAAGTTCGGCTTATTGCTATTTGGAACTAAAAAAAATGAATGAAACTTAACATAAACAAAAAAAAAATAAAAATTAGTAACGTGTATTGCCTCCCCTTGCATTAATGACTGCTTGAAGTCGACGAGGCATACTCTGAATCAAGTTAAGCATCACATTCTGGTCGATGTTATTCCACTCGTGCAATAACAACTCTTTCAGCTCCTGGGAAGTCCTCGGGGCTGGTGTGTGCCTTCGGATGCGTCGTCCTAATTCATCCCAGACATGTTCAATGGGATTCATGTCTGGACTGAGTGCCGGCCAATCAAATCGCCGAATTCTTACCTGATCCAGATATTCTCGGACTATTCTGGCTGCGTGGGGTCTAGCATTATCATGCATGAAAATGCCATGTTCGCCCATAGTAACCATAAAAGGCATCACATGATCTTCGAGAATTTCTGTAATGTACCTGTGAGATGTTAGGGAGCCATTCTGTACGAAGACCAACTCTGTGCGGGCTTGTGCAGTGATTCCTGCCCAAACCATAACCGAACCACCGCCAAATGGAAGACGCTCGTCAATACAAACTGAGGCATATCTTTCTCCGGGTCTTCTCCATACTCGTCGACGTCCGTCTGAACCATTGAGGCAAAAAACGTGACTCATCGGAAATCAGTACCTTGCTCCAATCATCATCATTCCATGCCAAATGATTTCGGGCAAAAGCCAATCTGCCAATTCGATGCCGCCGTTGCAATGGTGGCCCTGTAGCCATCCTTCTACAAGACAATCCGTTACTACGAAGCCTTCTTCTAACGGTCCACTCGCTAACATTAACATTTCTAACCTCTTGAAGTTGATTTCGCAAAAAAACCGCAGAAGCTGTTCTATTTCGCAAACTTGTGGACACCAAAAACCGGTCGTCTCTTTGGCTGGTGATTCTTTTTCTTCCAGATCCCGGTCTTCTAGTTATCAAGCCAGTCTCCTGATAGCGTTCATACACATTTTGTACAGCACATAGGCTTTTGCCAACAGTTCTTGCAGTTTCACGTTTTCCCCTACCATCTTGAATCAACGCTACAATTCTTGCCACAACAACAGGATCTAAGGGCATTATGAGCTGGTAAAGATATACTACAAACAGTACACCATACAACTGACATGTATTAGAGAGAGGAATCAACGCTGAATTGAGAAATAAGCAACGATAATATAAATTTTTTATTGGACCGAATTCACGTTATATCTTAAAACCCGTAAATACAGTGACAATTCGACAATCTGTGAGAGATAACACAATATGTTAAATAACATTGCTCGGGAAACAAGTGATTCACCGCCTACTAGATCAATTATTTCGAAATTGAATTTATTTC
>MU182213.1:134010-148383 GCA_016904865.1 Pissodes strobi
GTTCCTTTGCTCTTTTGTTCTAATTGATATACAGGGTGTGAAAACAGAACAAGTTACCATTTTTTGGCATTTTTGTTCGTGTAAACAAGGACCAACTTTTCCTTTTTTCGGTGTCAATTTATAAGTAGAGGTGAAAGTATGTTAGCATTTTTTGTTGACAAAATTGTTACCATAGCAACCAATTAATAATATGTAAATCACTAAAAAAAGATATAGTATGGAACTTAGGATTGTTTATGAAGCCTAATTTGATACTAAAAAATTGGTTGCTATGGTAACTAAAAAAAGTAAAAAATCGTCATAATTCGTCAATCGTACGACTTAGAGATTTGATATTTGGTATTTAGGTAAAGATTTAAAAAAAATAACGATTGACGTTGACAAGTCGGTTAACATGGCAACCAATTAATAATATGTATATCACTAATAAAATATATAGTATGGTACTTAGGATTGTTTAGGAAGCCTAATTTGAGACTAAAAAATTGGTTGCTATGGTAACCAAAAAAAGTAAAAAATCGACATAATTCGTCAACCGTACGAGTTAGAGATTTGATATATGGTATTTAGGTAAAGATTAAAAAAAATAACGATTGACGTTGACAAGTCGGTTACCATGGCAACCAATTAGTAATATGTATATCACTAATAAAAGATATAGTATGGTACTTAGGATTGTTTATGAAGCCTAATTTGATACTAAAAAATTGGTTGCTATGGTAACCAAAAAAAGTAAAAAATCGTCATAATTCGTCAATCGTACGACTTAGAGATTTGGTATTTAGGTAAAGATTAAAAAAAATTAACGATTGACGTTGACAAGTCGGTTACCATGGCAACCAATTTGAAATTTATCACGGTAAAATTAGACTAGCGATTGGTAACTCTAATTATAAGGGCTTTCTAATTATAGGCCACGGTACGGATAGGAGCGTGGCATTAATGTGTGACCGAAGGTCACACAAACGAGGCCCGAAGGGCCTCGCGCGTGCCGCAGGCACGAGTGGCCACGCCACTTGTTAGAAAGCCCCCATTTATAATATGGGCTTTCTATAGGGCGAGACCAATCGGGAGAAAAACTTCGTAACGGTACGTCGGATCGCTCTGAAACTTATACCAATCGACTTGGAATCGAAAAAAAAAATTTTGATTTTTTGTCTGTATGTGTGTGTGTGTGTGTGTATGTGTGTATGTATGTGATGGGATCGACTACAGGTCGCAATTTTGAAGATAGCGACTTGAAATTTGGCATAGAGGTAGAGATCCACGAACCCTCGGACCCTATTGATTTTGGTTACGATCGGTTAATATACAGGGTGTGAAAACAGGACAAGTTACCGTTTTTTGGCGTTTTTTGGCATTTTTGTCCGTGTAAACAAGGACCAACTTCTCTTTTTTTATGTCAAATGAAAGTATTCGGTAAGACACGTATTTTTGTTCCTTTGCTCTTTTGCTCTAATTGTTATACAGGGTGTGAAAACAGGACAAGTTACCGTTTTTTGGAATTAACAGGTCGCAATTTTGAAGATAGCGACTTCAAATTCGGCATAGAGGTAGAGGTCCACAAACACTCGAAGCCTGTTGATTTTGGTTACGATCGGTAAATATACAGGGTGTGAAAACAGGACAAGTTACAGTTTTTTGGCATTTACAGGTGGCAATTTTGAAGATAGCGACTTGAAATTTGGCATAGAGGTAGAGGTCCACAAACCCTCGAAGCCTGTTGATTTTGGTTACGATCGGTTAATATACAGGGTGTGAAAACAGGACAAGTTTCCGTCTTTTGGCATTTTTGGCATTAAACAAGGACCAACATTTCTTTTTTTTATGTCAAATGAAAGTATTCGCTAAGACACGTATTTTTGTCCCTTTGCTCTTTTGCTCTAATTGCTATACAGGGTGTGAAAACAGGACAAGTTACTGTTTTTTTGGCATTTACAGGTCGCAATTTTGAAGATAGCGACTTGAAATTTGGCACAGAGGTAGAGGTCCACAAACCCTCAAATCCTAATGATTTTGGTTACGATCGGTTTATATACGGGGTGTGAAAACAGGACAAGTTACCGTTTTTTGCCATTTTTGCCCGTGTAAACAAGGATAAAATTCTTTTTTTTATGTCAAATGAAAGTATTCGGTAAGATACGTATTTTTGTTCGTTTGCTCTAATTGTTATACAGGGTGTGAATGTGTGTATGTGTGTACGTATGTGATGGGATCGATGACAGGTCGCAATTTTGAAGGTAGCGACTTGAAATTTGGCATAGAGGTAGAGGTCCACGAACCCTCGGAACCTATTGATTTTGGTTACGATCGGTTAATATACAGGGTGTGAAAACAGGACAAGTTACTGTTTTTTGGCGTTTTTTGGCATTTTTGTCCGTGTAAACAGACCAACTTTGCCTTTTTTCATGTCAAATGAAAGTGTCCGGTAAGACACGTATCTTTGTTCCTTTGCTCATTTGCTCTTATTGTTATACAGGGTGTGAAAACAGGACAATTTACCGTTTTTTGGCATTTACACGTCGCAATTTTAAATATAGCGACATGAAATTTGGCATAGAGGTAGAGGTCCACAAACCCTTGAAGCCTAATGATTGTGGTTACGATCGGTTAATATACAGGGTGTGAAAATAGGAAAAGTTACCGATTTTTGACAGTTATAGGTCGCAATTTTGAAGATAGCGACTTGAAATTTGGCATAGAGGTAGAGGTCCACAAACCCTCGAATCCTATTGATTTTGGTTACGATCTGTTAATATACAGGGTGTGAAAACGGGACAAGTTACCGTTTTTTGGCATTTTTGTCCGTGTAAACAAGGATCAACTATTCTTTTTTTTCGATGTCAATTTATAAGTAGAGGTGAAAGTATGTTAGCATTTTTTGTTGACAACATGGTTACCATAGCAACCAGTTAATAATATGTATATCACTAATAAAAGATAGTATGGTACTTATTATTGTTTATGATGCCTAATTTGATACTAAAAAATTGGTTGCTATGGTAACCAAAAAAAGTAAAAAATCGTCACAAATCGTCAATCGTACGACTTAGAGATTTGATATTTGGTATTTAGGTAAAGATTAAAAAAATTAACGATTGACGTTGACAAGTCGGTTACCATGGCAACCAGTTAGAAATTTATCACGCTAAAGTTAGACTAGCGATTGGTAACTCTAATTATAAGGGCTTTCTAATTATAGGCCACGGTACGGATAGGAGCGTGGCAATAATGTGTGACCGAAGGTCACACAAACGAGGCCCAAAGGGCCTCGCGCGTGCCGCAGGCACGAGTGGCCACGCCACTTGTTAGAAAGCCCTTATCTATAATATAGGGCTTTCTATAGGGCGAGACCAATCGGGAGAAAAACTTCGTAACGGTACGTCGGATCGCTCTGAAACTTATACCAATCGATTTGTAATCGAAAAAAAAAATTTTGATTTTTTGTCTGTATGTGTGTGTGTATGTATGTGATGGGATCGATTACAGGTCGCAATTTTGAAGCTAGCGACTTGAAATTTGGCGGAACCTATTGATTTTGATTACGATCGGTTAATATACAGGGTGTAAAAACCGTTTTTTTGCATTTTTGTCCGTGTAAACAAGGACCAACTTTTCTATTTTTTGATGTCAAATGAAAGTATTCGGTAAGACACGTGTTTTAGTTCCTTTGCACTTTTGCTCTAATTGTTGCCGTTTTTGACTTATGAAGGATTTTTGTCAATTATACTACCACATTTAACGTAACTATTTTGATTATTTTTCGAGTACAGGTTCGAATCCTATCGCGGAAACATTTTTTTTTCAATGAAAAAATTGTGGGTTTTTTCTTCGAATAATTATTTATTATTTAAGATGCCCATATACTACAGGGGTGAATAAAAAAATAGTTATTGAAGTGTAAACATCTTACGCGGGGCTATGAGGGTAAATCTCGGCAAATGGGACGCAAATGCGCAAACGAATTGTAGCCGCTAGGGCGGTATTATATACAATTTTTCAATTTAAGATCATTTTAAACGGATATTAGACGATAAAAAAGCATATTTCAAGTTAAACGAACCGTCAAAGTACTATTTTTTAATTATTGTATTCGCAGTGTATTTGGATCCATAGCACAGCTTATTTTTAATGGACGGTTGAATTTAAAATCAATTTTAGCTTCAAAATCCAGGACAATTTCGTCCGAAGCCACGGCTATTGGTCTAAAAAAATTCCGAATTTTCGGATTTTTATACAATTTTGCAATTTAAAATCGTTTTTAAACGGATTTTAGACGATAAAAAGCATATTATTTGAAATTTAACGAACTGTCAAAAGTATTATTCAGATGCACACACGTTTAAAACAATATTGTCATAGCCCTCTTCTAAAATTTGCAAAGGATGTCTGCCGGTAAATAAGCTGTGTCCATATGCTGATGTTATTCCTGGTGGCATTAGATTTTCGTGTCGAACTTGTGAATTGAATTATTAATCCACTCCGAAGCTGGTAATAAGTATTATTAAAGAATCCTAATATTATAAATGTGAATGTGTTTGCTTTTATTCTATGAACAAGCTAAAATGTATGGGTAACAGCCATAGCATGTTGAATACTTGAAACTACCACTTCTCGTCCGCTCACTCAAGTTAAGCAACGTCGGGCGTGGTTAGTACTTGAATGGGTGACCGCTTGGGAACACAACGCCAACGTGCTGTTGTAATTTTTTTACAACCGATGTCGTTATATGATATGTTTACACATCAGTCTCGAGTACTAGCAGACTCGCTCAATTTATTTTATTTAAGATCCCCATATACTACAGGGTTGAATAAAAAAATTAGATATTCTTGAAAAATTGGTTGTTATGGTAACTAAGAAAATAAAAATTTATGTATTTTTTTTTTTAATAATTATACGATTTGAGGACTTGGTCTTTGGTATGTGGATATGTGTGATGAAGATTTGTGCTGACTAGAATTGGTTACAATGGCAACCGAAAAATAATATAGCCTAAATTCCTTAAGGATTAATATCAGAAAGAAATGTGTTATAGAGGGTCTGCTCAGATTTGGTTACCAAATGGGAAAGTTTCTTATTTTTTATTTTATGCTTGGAAAAAAACTAATTTTAACAATTCTAAATTAAGGATAAGTTATACAGGGTACTTAAAAAATACAAAAATTAAAGTTATAAAAACAAAATTTTTGGAATATCGGAAAACCTTCTGCAGAAAAAATAAAGTTCCTATTAAGGCCAAAAGAAAAGTCAAGTTAAAAAAAAATAACAATTGACGTTGACAAGTCGGTTACCATGGCAACCAATTAATAATATGTATATCAATAGTAAAAGATATAGTATGCTACTTAGTATTGTTTATGAAGCCTAATTTGATACTAAAAAATTGATTGCTATAGTAACCAAAAAAAGTAAAAAGTCGACATAATTCGTCAATCGTACGACTAGAGACTTGATATTTGGTATTTAGGTAAAGATAAAAAAAATGTATCGATTGACGTTGACAAGTCGGTTACCATGGCAAAAAATTAATAATATGTATATCATTAATAAAAGATATAGTATGGTACTTAGGATTGTTTATGACGCCTAATTTGATACTAAAAGATTGGTTGCTATGGTAACCAAAAAAAGTAAAAAATCGTCATAATTCGTCAATTGTACGACTTAGAGATTTGATATTTGGTATTTAGGTAAATATTTAAAAAAAATAACGATTGACGTTGACCAACTGGTTACCATGGCAACCAATTAGAAATTTATCGCGGCAAAATTAGACTAGCGATTGGTAACTCTAATTATAAGGGCTTTCTAATTATAGGCCACGGTACGGATAGGAGCGTGGCAATAATGTGTGACCAAAGGTCACACAAACGAGGCCCGAAGGGCCTCGCGCGTGCCGCAGGCACGAGTGGCCACGCCACTTGTTTAAGACGCCAAGAATTTGCTCAGGGTACTTGTATAAAATTTTAAAATTACACCAAGCTTAATACTTTATAACGTCAGTGCTATTTTTAATTACCTGATATAATTATTGTTATCAAGGTGTCATCAAGTGACGCGATAAAAACCTTTTCTTGTCATTCTCTTAATACATATTTACACTGTATTTCTTTAAAAGTCTGGAGCCTCAGCGTAGTATTAAATATCGATGACTCACACACAAACCATGTAAATATTGGTAAAAGGAGCAAAGCAGGTAATAATGTCCATTAAAAAGATCAGCTACTTGATATATATCGTTCGTATAATGAAACAGTTCAAGGTGGGGTCTTCGTACAAGATGGAAACAAGAACAAGGCGTTTTATGATTTGGAATATAGAGTTATGTTGCCTGCCTTGTTGCAACTGATAAACAAAAGGTCAAAATACGATACAGCGTCGAGTAATATTATGCGTCTTTTGGTCGCTCACCTTTCCTTGTTCCTCGTCATATTCCAAGCAATAGATTTTATATTTAATATTTTAGTGGTCAACAAGTTAAAGAGCATTTTATAACCCAAATTATTCTCATTTACTGAAGTGACGAACTTGTTTCACATATGTGAACATACAAGTCAGACAGGGTCAAGTCTGGCCTGTACGCTCTTCAACTCTAGTAAACCCCATTAACTGTTGTGTTGGTCTGACTATCATCCATCCAATCCGAGCAGCATCAAATATCAAATTAGTTGAATGTTGAATTTTAATTTTTTTAGTGCCATCGTATTCTAGGTGAAATTTATTATCACAACACTTACCTTACATCGAAAAAATAACTTTATAAGTATATAAAATACTGTTTTAAATGTACTTACTAATATTAAATAATGTATATACTGTATTCGTTTTTCAATGCACCACTCTTGTCATTCTATTTATAGGCTTTTTTGAGGTAAATGTATTTTATAAAATTAACACTTTTCGACATTTTTAAATAGAAATTAGAAGTAAATATATTTTCGCTGCAATCGAGAATGCACCAATTAAAACAGTTTTATAAACATAAAATCAGAAGAAATGGAAATTCGGAATGTTTCATAAATCCGAAAAAATAATTCGCTGTAACAAGTCTTAATTTTGAAACATTTGTAACACCTACTTTATAAATATTTAAATTTTAGACATCTGAACTAGCTTCTTTTCAAATGTGTTAATTTTAGAATATTTTAATCGCCCGCTTGTAAATAATTTAATTTTTAAAACGCCATAAAAGTGTCTACAAGTAGTGTAAGTATTTTTTTTTCCAGTCTGATGACACGATCTTTGGAAATATTTTAGTGCTATATCTGAATCACCCATGTTCTAAATGATTCATTTTAATTCAATTGAATTCAATTCAATAGAGCTTTATTATCCGAAGAAATCATTTCTCAATGACAAAGCAGAACATGAATACATTTAAATATAACAAAATACAATTACAATTAATTCACAATATGTTAAAATACAGTTAAAATACATTAATATAAATCACATAAAAAATTAAATTAGTGGTAAATAATAAACCTGCAGTAAAGCCACAAGAATACAAAGCAAACACCCATTATACACTTATAAAATAAAACATCCATTACCCGTCATAAACTCGTCGGCTGAATAATAAGCCTTCTCGACCAAGTCTTTTAACATCCCTTCGAAATGTCATTAAGTTTGAGACATTCCAAAGTCTCTGTGGAGGTGTATTGAATATTTTTTGCTCTTATAAAACGGTGAATTCTGGATAAGACCAGAAGGAAGGGGCAAGCCAATAGTGCGCGCGCTTCTTGTATTATGGCAAGAAGACCTGTCAATATCCGCTGCATGTTTCTTATACATCAGACACACAGTCTCCGATATAATAATACTGGGTAGGATGAGAATTTCCTGGGCAACAAACAGAGGCCTGCAGGAATCTCTGGGTGCAGCGAGTTAAAAAGATATTGAGAACAAGATCCCCAAAAGCATATCCCGTATCGAAGATGACTTTCAATAAGCGCGAATTAAGCATTTCTAGCTACCACCTCTGTATTGAACTCACTAGATATTATTCGTATTGCAGCACCCAGACGCAAGTCACGCAGAAATGTTGGAAACATGCGTAGCAAAGTTCAGGGCTCCATCGTTATATATCCCCAGAAAACTCACAACATCCGCACAATCTACACTCATGTTATCAATTAAAACATCATTTAGATCATCTGAAACACATCCGTTGTGAATATTCTAATTTTACAACGTCTAAACTTCTACTTTATTGATATTTTATTGTTACAATATCCAAAACACTTACTTTGTAAATATTTTAATTTTAGAACATTTGAAACGCCTTTGGAATTTCAATTTTAAAACATTGTAATCACCTGCTTGTAAATAATTTAATTTTTGGAACGTCTGTATAAATATTTATTTTATTAGTCTGATGACACGTGCTCTGTATATATTTTAATATTACATCTGATTCATCTGCTTTGTAAATGCATTTTACAGAGCATTTTTAGAGCATCTGTATCTCAGCTTTTGTAAATATTCTAATTTTAACTCTTCTAAACATCTACTTTGTAAATATTTTATTGTCACAACATTCTAAACACTTACTTTGTGAATATTTTAATTTTAGAACATCTGAGGCACCTACTTTTTAAATGTGTTAATTTCAGAACATTTGAAGCACTTGAAATTTTAATTTTAAAGCATTTTGATTGCAAATAATTGAATTTTTGGAACTTCTGAAAAGTTTATAAATATTGTATATTTTTAATCTGATGACACGTGCTTTGTAAATATTTTAATGTTACATCTGAATCACCTACTAGGTATTTACATACTAGGTGATTCAGATGTAACATTAAAATATTTATAAAGCACGTGTCATCAGACTAAAATATACAATATTTGTAAACTTCTCAGGAGTTCCAAAGATTAAATTATTTACAATGATTCATTTTAAAGCATCTGAATCACAATTTTTGTGAATATTCTAATTTTAAAACCTTTGAACATCTGCTTTGTAAGTATTTTATTGTTATAACATTTAAAATAAATATTTTAGTTTTAGAACATCTAAAGCACCTACTTTGTAAATATTGTTACGTTTTTCCCGTGGGTTCTTAACAGAATTACAACTTTGCTTATTTTCAACTAATATTCTCTTTATTCAGTACCACTGTATACAATTTAACACTCTATACTACTCTTATAACTTTACCACTAATATCTATTCAACACTCAACGATTAACTGAACTGAACTGACTAACATTCGCCTTAGGTCTGCTTATATATAATCTCAAATCTATCACGAATATTCGGGAAGTGTTCCGAGGCCACTCTATATGATCTCGACGAGGCTATCGAGATAATTCCAGTCCAGCGATCCTGAAACTTCGTGACCGGCGGGGCGATGGGTCATACAGACAAAGAAGCGAGGGGTACGGCGCGGCGGCGGCGGCTAGTTCTATAGGGTAGCACAAAAACGTTCGGATGGTTGTTAGTCGTGACAATATTTTAATTTTGGAACATCTGAAACACCTTTGAAAATGTAATTTTAGAAATTAATTTCTGGAACGTCTGAAAAGTCTTAATAAATATTGTATTTTGTAGTCTGATGACACGTACTTTGCAATATTTTAATGTTACATCTGAATCACCTACTTTGTGAATGATTCGTTTTAGAGCATCTGAAATACATCCTTTGTGAATATTCCAGATTTAAAACTTCTAAAAATTGGCTTGTAAATATTTTTTGTTACAATATCCAAAACACCTACTTTGTAAATATGTTAATTTCAGAATATTTGAAATACTTTTGGAATTTTAAATTTAGGACGTTTTAATCATTGCTCGTAGATAACCAAATTTTTGGAACGACTGAAGAGTCTTTATAAATACTGTATTTTTAAAGTGAAACTTCTTTAGCGAGGGTAAAGTCAGAAAAAAATGCTTATCAAAGTGAAACGCCCCTTTATTAAGCATGTTCCAGTATAGCTAGAGGGTTGAAATTTTAAGGTCACGTAGCCGGGGTAAAATGAGGATCCTAGACGAAAACTGGACCCTGTACCCTCCCTCCCCCTCTTTCAGCCAGGAAAGGGGGGGGGAGGGAAGAAGAAAAAGCTAAAATAATTAATTCCGGCAGAACGGGAAGAGCTACGAGGGTCGACATTTTTATGGTAGGTGCGCCTCAGGGGGCTACCTTTGACCATATGGGGGACCGGGGCTCTAATTTAAGGGGGGATTTTGAGGAAAAACCGTTTTTACCAATATCTCTGCAACGGAGCCTCGGATCGAAAATCCGACACATTTTTGAAAAAATGGGAAAAAGCGAAAAAAACGTTAATAAATTAATAAAAGGATTATAAAACGAAATAATAAAAAAAAATAATTAAAAAAAAACAAAACAAAAAATTGTTCGGAATGTTAATAAAAGTATTATAAAACCAAATTAGAAAAAAAATAATAAAAAATAAGAAAAAATAGTTTGGAACTTTAATAAGAAAGAGTACATATTATAAAACGAAATCAAGAAAAAAAAATAATGAAAAAAAAGTTGAGTAACGGTGTTTTCGGCGAAAAAAATGTTGAAAAAAAAGAAAAACAGTGTCGAAACCGAGGACAAAAGTTGATAAAAAAAGGTTCAAAATAAAACTCAATTCCTTATATCTCTTTCAGGTGTGTGCTTATAAACGTGAGGCACATACTTTTTTTTTAGTCTGATTACACGTGCTTTATAAATATTTTAGTGTTATATCTGCATCACCTTCTGTGCAAATGATTCATTTTAGAGCATCTGAAATACACCTTTTGGGAATATTCTAATTTTAAAACATCTGAGCATCTACTTTGTAATTATTTTATTGCTATAACATTTAAAATGCTTACGTTGTAAATATTTTAATATTAGAGCACCGGAAACACCTACTTTTTAAATATCTTAATTTCAGAACATTTGAAAGGATCACCTTTGACATTTTAATTTTAAAACATTTTAATCACCCGCTTGTAAATAATCTAATTTCTGAAACGTCTGAAAAGTCTATAAATATTGTATTTTTTTAGTCTGATGGCACGTGCTTTGTAAATGTTTTAATGTTACATTTGATTCATCTACTTTGTAAATGATTCATTTTAGAGCATCTGAATCACAACATTTGTGAATATTCTATTTTTAAAACGTCTAAACATCTGCTATTACTTCTAGCTTTAAAACTTCTAAAAATTGGCTTTGTAAATATATAATTCTTACAGCATCCGAAACATCTACTTTGTAAATTTTTAAATTTAAGAATATCTGTAGCACTTGCTTTTTAAAGATGTTAATTTCATAATATTTGAAACAGTTTTGGAATTTCAATTTTTTAGAACGTCTGAGAAGTCTATATATATTGTATTTTTTTTAGTCGAGTGACGTGCTTTAAAATTTAAGTGTTACATCTGCATCACTTACTTTGTAAATGATTTTTTAGAGCAGCTGAAATACATCCTTTGGGAATATTCTAATTTTAGAACGTGTAAGCATCTACTTTGTAAATATTTTAATTTTAGAACATCTGAAGTACCTAATTTTTAAATATCTTAATTTCAGAACATTTGAAAGAAATACCTTTGACATTTTATTATGTTACATCTGATTCATCTACTTTGTAAATGATTTATTTTAGAGCATCTGAATCACAACATTTGTGAATATTCTAGTTTTAAAACGTCTAAACATCTACTATTACTTCTAGCTTTAAAACTTCTAAAAATTGGCTTTGTAAATATATAATTCTTACAGCATCCAAAACATCTACTTTGTAAATATTTAAATTTAAGAATATCTGAAGCACTTACTTTTTAAAGATGTTAATTTCATAATATTTCAATCAGTTTTGGGATTTTAATTTTTTAGAACGTCTGAAAAGTCTATAGATATTGTATTTTTTTTAGTCGAGTGACATGTGCTTTAAAATTTGAGCGTTACATCTGCATCACCTATACTTTGTAAATTATTTATTTTAGAGCATCTGAAACACACCCTTTGGGAATATTCTAATTTTAGATCGTCTAAGCATCTACTTTGTAAATATTTTAATTTTAGAACATCTTAAGCATCTACTTTTAAATATTTAAATTTTAGAACATTTGAAGGATCTGCTTTGTAAATATTTTAATTTTGAAACACCTGAAACACCTATGAAATTTAATAAGTACGGGGAAATTAAAAAAAAAAACGAATCTGCCTTCATTGAAAATAGCAGTTAACGAAACTAACTTGGATGCAACCTGGGAGTGGTATTTAATTGACTTTTCCGAGGAAAAGTACGTTGATACAACCACGATGACACTGCCACTCCAATTTTGAAGCTTAAATCTCAATAAACTACCTAATTGCGAGATATTTATTGCTATACTTTTTATTGTAAATCTTGATTAATTCAAGATAGATCTTTGCTCATCTACAGAAAGTTATATTTATTTGCCCTCTTAAGTATCTAATTAAGTATAAAAGATAACAAGATACTATTAGCTTTAAATAAAAATAAGAAATACCACTGAATAATTGGTTATTCGTTTAAATATAATTTAGGGAGGAATGATGAATACTTTGCCCTTAATTATTAATACTTATTTAGAAACTGGTTTGAAGTGAAAATGTATTAATAAGAGAGCTCTAAGCCTAATATTACAATTACTCGGTTATTTAGCATCTAGTATTCGCTATTAAACATTGTATCACTTCCAAAAAAATATTCCTTTTTGTTTTTTCATATTTATTAATAACTAACATTTAAATTAAATTAATTTTTTTCAATAGTTTAGATTTTAGAGATTTATTTTTACTTATTTTTTTCTTAATTGACGATCAATAGAAGATTAAATTATAATCATTTCTTTTTTAGGTAATATTAAATATTTATTTTTAATATATAAATTTACTTTTTTGATCAAAGTTTTAATAGTAGATTTTATACTGGAGCTATATTTTAATATTTTTTTATTTTTATATATTTATAATATAACATGTATAATAAATGTATAAATCTTTAATATTATAATTATATTGTAATATGATATAATTAGATTATATAAAATATTTTATAGATATAATATAAAAGAAGTTTATAATAATTTATGAAAGATCATTATACCATTTTTTTTGTAGACATTGTACTTTTTGGTTTTCTGATATCTTCCTTAATGTAGAAAATATAGCCATTGTAAGTTTTCAAATTGTCACCCTGTATTGACTTTATGTAGTATTTTAATATTCAATAATTAAGGGATAATCTGTTCTTTTTGACAGCGATACATTGATAACAAGGGAAAAACCGAAAAATATATTACATATATACAATTAAAAAATAAGTGGGTACCTATCACGTCACGTAAATATGCTGTTGCCAGCAGCATCATTCAAATACCCAAAGCAGCACACTATCTTATCAGCGATTAGATTGGCTTCTCTTTAACTAGGCAAAGGCAAAGCTATATATCAAAAAACAAACCTTATCATTGTGTACTAAATAATAATAGGTTCACTCATATCATAATGAAGGCGTATAGGCGTAGCCTTAAAACAGAGAAAATTACTTTATACATATTTGTTCCTGTTTTTATCATTTTTCAATTCCTATTGGCGGCTTGTATCGAATGTTCTATTGCCAGTATCTTTTCATATATTTGTATTTCGTCTTATATTAAGAATGGGCAATGCACTGAATTTCCATTAGTACTTTAGTCATTCTTTTTTTTTTTAATATTAACCCTTAACAACCTCTATTTTGATTGTTTAAAATTTGTGTGCACATTGGGTTCTGGAAAAGCACCACTTGTGACCAGTTTCGACTCCTAAAGTATATGGCTGCTAGAACTTTTACACATCTGAGAAATATTTCCTAAATTGATTTTGATATGTACCGGCTCTTCCTTCGCAGGTAGTAACCACGAACAAATTCCTTTTGTACTGGATAGTAGTCTTTAATAAAAATATGGTGTTTCTTGGTCTATATTATATGATTTGTAAATGAAGGTTTTTTTTTCGGAAGACCATAAAATTGATATACAGCTTGATTTTCAATTGGGTTTGGGAAAAGCACCACCTGTGACCGGTTTCGACTCCTAAATTCTCGTCAGTATCATAATCAATTTACGAAACATTTTGCAGATGTTTAAAAGTTCTAGCAGCATAGACTGCAGATCCCTAATGCGATGTAACATCCTACCTCTTGTCTACAAGAGCTTTGATTCATATGGGAGCTTGTGTTTTCGATTGGATTTGGGGAAGGTACCCGATAGCCTGTCTGCCGAGACTTTAGGAGTAGAAACCGGTCACTTGGTGCTTTTCCCGAACCCAATTGAAAATCGAGCTCCTATATCAATTTTATGGTCTTCCGAAAAATAACTTTCATTTACAAATCATATAATATAGACCAAGAAAC
>MU182213.1:174908-186934 GCA_016904865.1 Pissodes strobi
TATTCGTTTCGTGACAACACTGCAGATTTTTCGAATTTTTTTCGAATAGATCCTGATACTGGCGTTGTTTATCTACAAGAGTCTTTGGCAGGAGTAAGTATAATTAAAATATCTATAATTATATGAAGCAAGCACACTTGCTTGAAGGGTTGTCATATCAAATCAAATAAAGCTTAATGTTTATGTAACCTAAAATGTTTATAACACAGCTATAGAGGAAAAAATAAGCATCCAAAAAGGTTAGATAAAAATAGTTTAAAATATAAAAAAGACAATTAAATCAAAATAAATTGGTATACATATAATCAGTATTCCCCTATTTCCTGGGCGCCAAATTACAATAGAGACATAAGGATTCTATATTTAACATCACAAACATAATAGTGCCACTCGAACAAAAACACACACAAAAATAGAAGCATATCTAAAAAAGCTCAAAAAAGTATTCCTCCGCACTATAATATGCCTTTAGAAGCAACATTTTCTTTACTTGCTGCCTAAATAACTTAAATGTTCCTATGTTCCGAAGTGACTGTTGGTGAGGATTAAATATATTTTTTGCTTCTATAAAAATTGAATTTTGTCTCAAGGTCAATGCAGGAATGGGTAAATTTATATTGTAAGACGAAGGGGTATTATTTAAGTATAAAGTGTGTATTATGGGGGAATGCTTTATACGCATCAGACAAACAGTTTCAAGTATAAAACTTGATGGGGGAGTCAAGATTTGTTCAGCAACAAAATATTGCTTACATGACTCTTTACAACAGTTCACACAGATACCTTAGGGCAGCTTCTGTAAAATCAACAATGATAGATCAGCGGATGAATTTCCCCAAAATAGGTATTCTATTTAGGTCACTATTTTATTACAAAACAGCCTGAAGCCAATTTAGAGCACAGCTGCTCAATATGTTTGTCAAACCTCAACCCAACACCCAACATCGATAACCAAGGCACGGTATAAATAAAGATATTTGTACTCTGACCAAGGCTAGAAATGTACTAAAATGTGAAAAATGCATTTAAAATTCGAAATGTTTGTCCTTGACACATTAAACGACATACGACAAATAGTTGCTGTCACGCCACACCCTTTCACACTGGACAAATCATGGTTTATCATTACATTGAGAGGATCCACATTTTTACTATGGCAAAGAAGAATTGTGTCATTAGCAAAGGTCATGCTCGATTATCATTGGTTAATCATTAACACAGACGAGAAACAAGCGACTCACAATCAGCAAGACGAACTTTCTGACATCTATTAGATAGATAGGACCTTAGCCACTTTAATATACATCTTCTAAAGTCATAGACTTCAAGTTTCCGCAGAAGTGTTTCAAGTATTCAACTTTTGCAATGCCCCAGTGGCTCCAGGAATTTCTGGTCAGTAGCAAAGGCAGTAAGTAATGACTTTACAAAAACGTCTCTCCTTCTTTGACGGACGAACGCGGCGTCACGGCAACTACAGCTAAGGAAAAAGCAAACATGTTAGCCGAAATGTTTTCATCGCATTCTACCTTAAACGCCCCCATGGCAAGGCTCTCCCCACCACATCCAACATCAACACTACCACGACAGAAGTTAAGTTTCACCACCGTGGGATTCGTAAAATCCTCAAAGAGCTAGACACGCAAAAGGCATCAGGGCCGGATGGAATACCTGTCATCGTCTTAAAGAAATGCGCCAACGAACTAACACCCATTTTTCCAGACTTTTTTCCTTGTTTTACCGAAAAGGGATTTGCCCATCTTCTTGGAAAATCGCTTGAGTACAACCTGTTCCAAAAAATGCAAGAAAATCACACTCTCAAATATTACCCAATTGCCTTGCTTCCACTAATCTCCAAAGTCATGGAACGTGTAGTCCATCAGCAACTACTCAAGTACCTCGAGACCAACAGAATAACCAGCGATAACCAATATGGCTTCCGCAAACAGAGATCGACAGGAGATATATTGGCCTATGTCACTCATATATGGAGTAGGGCAATTGAGAAATGCGGAGAATCTCTAGCAATTTCGTTGGATATTTCGAAGGCATTCGACAGAGTTTGGCATGACGGACTGCTCAACAAACTGCCGTCCTTCGGACTGCCAGCGTCACTCTGCAGCTGGCTTGCCAGTTTCCTTAAGAACCGATCTCTGCACGTTGCAGTTGATGGACACATCGCAGACGCATTCACCATTAACGCGGGAGTGGCTCAGGGCGCAATACTTTCACCAACTCTATTCCTCATCTATATTAATGACCTGCTGACCGAAACCAATAATCCTGTTTACAGCTTTGCAGATGACAGTACCCTTGTCTTCCAATTTAGATCAGAAAAACCTTTACCAGCGACTGAGAGATCACCGCAGGTAGGAGCAGATTACAACAATTAATCAAGATCTGGGGGAGGTTCGAACCTGGGGCGACAGGAATTTGGTCCAGTTCAATGCAGCAAACACCCAAGCAGCCACGTTTACCAAGAAAGCCAATACGGCGGCTATTTCGCAACAAAAGACTGTATACACCGCAGCAACTGCTCTTGCTCTACAAAGCGCAAATAAGACCGTGTTTAGAATATTGCTCATAGATCTGGGGTGCCCGATCTAAGCACACCCTGAAGCTGCTGGATTCCATTCAGAAGAGAGCTGTGCGTCTCGTCGGCGACCCGGAGTTGACCCGGGATCTGGATAGTCTGGAACACCGCAGACATGTGGCCGAGATATCCCTGTTTTACAGAAATTTTCACGGCAGATGTTCCCAGGATTTGGCCCCCATCATCCCGCCCCTAGCGCCTGCCCGACAGTCGCGACAAACGGCAGGAGCGCACCCGTTCGTTGTACAACTGGTTCGTTGAACATCTAGAAGGTCACTTTACAAGGACTCCTTTGTCTAGCGCACTGCATTACTGTGAAACTCACTCACTCACTCCCAGGACATCTGTTTACCCCTAATTATAACCTACAACTATTCAAGAACCGTGTCAATCAACATCTTCGCGCACACATCGCTCGTCGAGTGCCATATGATTTCCTTTTAGTGTATGTGCCATTGTCATAAAAAGTGACATACAGTCGAAGGCTTTTGCTAGATCACACAATTGCTAACTTTAACAAATCCGGGAATTCACCATTTAAAAAAGAGGTATTGATGCAATGAGTTAAAGTTGACAAGGCTAACACGGGTATTTTTGCGAAAACTTTTGTGGAAATATCATACCAACCTGAAGAGCCTTATTCTAGTTTCTTCAGCTGTTGCTCGTGTGAAGTAAAACGACTCTACAGACATACCTCGTAGGAAAGATAGTGGATCAGTCGAGGTAGCCGGAATATCTTTGCTTATCAATAAAAGTAATTTATGTCAGCATCCAAGTGAGATATGATTATTTTCATATATTGACCACATATGTAGTAAGCATGTAAGGGGTGTTGGGTGTTCACCTATAACTTTCAACTCAATTACAGAGGTGTATTAGTAAAGAAAAAAAATAATTCAGAAATTGTAGGGGCCGTCAAATCTTGCAACGACGATTAGTTGCAAGCCTATTAAATGTCACTGATTAACACAGTTTAATAACAACAATAACATGCATTCATTTACAGTCAAATGACAGTCAAATCACATAATCACAATACTGTAGAAGTCTAATACACTCTGGGTATGTGCCAGAATTGTGATCAAGGTTTACCGAAAAATTATTAGCCAGCCTCCAAGCAAACTGGCAATGGATGAATTAAAATGATAACTCGGTCTTTGAGGGTACTCATGGAAACACTTAGTGTAATAGGTCGAATTACCTTGACCGATACGCGAAAGGATATATCTTCCACTTCGATATGATTAAGGTCAAGACATTTACATCTTCATCAAGTCTCAAAATAGTTTTATTATTCTCAATATTCTCAGTTTAAATAGCGAAGAAATGGCAGTTCTTAAAGTTAGCTATCAACCATTTTTTTTATAATTTATATGACAAAGATGCAACCATAGGCATTTTTGTGGTGAGAGAAATGAGTAAAGGTCATTAATAAAGGCCAAATATTTGGATGTTAGTTACTGACTCATAAGGCACTGCTTTAGGTGTGTCTGGAGAGTTGTTTTACTTCACAACTGTAACAGCTGAATAAATTGTGAGTATTTTGCGAGAAATTAAGAATAGGGGTTCTTCAGGTTGTGATGATATTCCCATAAAAGTTTTTGCACTTCTACCCATTCATACGAGGGGCGGCTCACTCGCCAAAATTTGTACATCGATTTCGGAAATCGGAGGGATTTCAACAATTTTTAAGGGATTTCGAAAGGATTTCGAATCTATTTCCGGAAAAATAGATTTTCAATTTTCGAGTTACTGAATCGCCGATCTTGACGAAATTTGGGTTTATGGTAGATTTTGGGATGCTCATCACAAATCTGAAGTCGATTCAATCGGGCGGCGTTTCATTTTCAAGATATCCATCTTCAGAGTTAAAAACCCTATTTTCACGATTAATGTGACGTTCTGGTAGTTTTTGGAACGCTCATCACAAATCTGAAATCAATTCAATTGGCCGCCTTTTCGTTCTGAAGATATTCATTCTCAAATTTCAAAATCGTTATGTCACGGTTTTTTCTTCTTTTACTTGAAACCAACACATTTGAATCACTTTATACGTTTGTTGGTTTTGATTAAAAGGAGGGGAAATCAGAAAAAAAAAACGGGTTTCAAATTTGGGGATGAATATCTCGAGAACGAAACGTCTCCAGATCAAATTGACTTCAGATTCGTGATGAGCATCCCAAATTCTACCATGATGCCAAATTTCGTTAAGATCGATGATAATTTCAGTAACTGGAAAATTGGCAAATTTATTTTTCCGGAAAAAAACCGGTACCACGGGGGATTTCGAGACATCCATTTGGAATTCGAATAGGATTACGTGATTTCGAATGCAATTTCGAGATTTCGAATCGATTTCTCATGGATTTCGAAAGGATTTCGCAGGATTTCGGAAGAAAATTTACTGCGATTTCGGGAGTGAGCCGCTCCTCGCATCCATACCTCTTTTCTTTTGGGAAATTCTCAGATTTGTTAAAGGGAACAATTGCGATTCTTACCTTTTTAAGCAGGGTGAAAATACTGCCTCTAACTACAAACCAATTTTCTTGCTGCCTTCCTTAACAAAAATTGTAGAAATCTGTTAAAAACCAATGGTTCACATACCTCTTTTTTTAAATGGGAATTCTCAGATTTGTTAAAGCGAGCAATTATGATTTCAGCAGGGTGAAGATACTGCTTCTAACTACAAATTAATATTCTTACTGCATTCCTTATCTAAAATTGTAGAAATCTGTTAAAAACCAATGATTCACATACCTCTTTTTTTTAAATGGGGAATTCTCAGATTTGTTAAAGCGAGCAGTTGTGGCGGTTGTGATTCTTATCTTTCAGCACAACTACAAACCAATATTCTTACTGCCTTCCTTATTTAAAATTGTAGAAATCTGAAAAAACCAATGGTTCACCTTTTGGAAACAAAAAAGATGTCCCAATTTGGTTTTCAGTCTTCCAACAATACAATTCCACATGCTGGAACAATTCGATCTGGAGCTCAATGATGGAGAAGTTGCCGCAGTGGTGCTCTGTGATCTAGCAAAAACCTTCAACTGTGTGTCACATGTTCACAGTGTGTTTGTATTCCAAAAATACTTCTGCGGAAACTCGAGGTCTTTGGTTTTAGATGATGTATTTATTAAAATGGCTTGTCAAACAGATGTCAGAAATTTCGTTTTGCTGATTGTGTGTCGGGAGAGTTATAGGTATCACGGCAGGAGTGCCACAGGGCTCTGTATCGGGTCCACTCTTGTTTCTCACTTATGTTAATGATTTACCATTGATAATTAAACATGACCAGTGCACACTGCACATCCTCTGCTGATGACACATGACACTACTCTTTGGTGTTGTAGGAATGTGGGTGTGGGTGCTCTCAGAGTAATGACATCACGATCTGGCCAGTGTGAAAGGATGGTGTGACAGTAACTACCTATGACGTAGATATGTTCTCTATTGTCGTGATGGATTCTGTTTATCTTACAAAAAAATCTTCTCCGAGGGGGTGTTGGTCTTCACGATTAACGTCCTCGAAGAAGCATAGTTCTCCCACTTTTTGCAACGGTGATCTAGATCGGTTATGATTTTCCCACTGGAGTCTTTGAGTATACTTGGATTTCTAGCTGTTTCTATTCCAGCTGTGGCTTTAAGTTTTTTGTGTAGACCAAAGTTATCATGCTTCCATTGCAGTACTTCTATTTCTTGACGAGAGACTCTCGAGCCAAGCTTCTTTGGCCTCCTTGATTTTACGTCGAATTCTCTTATGTTTTTCGAGGAATTTTTCTCTGTTCTTGTTCTTAAGACCTCTTCTGTGCTCCATCAGCTCTAGAATTTCTTTTGTCATCCACTTCTTTTCAGCTATTCTTTTCGGGCGTGGTAATTCCGTTGCAGTTTGAATAATGGAATGCTTTATATCTGTCCAATTTTCATCAATAGTTTTTTCTTCGTTGGATATCGTTTTTATGTTGTGTATCTTGTTGTTTATTTCATTGGCAAGTATACTCTTCATTATGGTGTCTTTTATTGGTTCCAGCGATAGTTTGTTTGGCTAGATGATATTTGTAGGTTTTTCAGCTTTATTCTTAACGTGGAGCAGAGCAGATTGTGGTCTGAATTTATATCCGCTCCAGTGTATGATTTCACAGTGGTAATACTGTTTCGGAAGTGACGATTAATCATTATAAAGTCGATCTGGTTCCGTATAGTCCGATCATTGTGTCCGTCTTGCGGTGCCTTCCACGAGTAGAGTTGAACCAAGTGTTCATAATAGCGAACTTCTTTTCTTGACAGAATTCTATTAGTCGTCCACCGCTTTCGTTCCACTCCCCCAAGCCATATTCTCCGGTAACATCCTCTGTAGCCCTCTGTCCAACTTTCGCATTAAAATCACCCATGATCACTGTTATTTCATGTTATTTTGTAAGTTCTAGTGCATCTTCGATTTGTTGGTAGACTGTTTCCATTTCTTGTTCACTTTTATCTGCGGTGGGGGCGTAGCACTGGATAAGATTAATGTTTATTGGGGCACCCCGTAGTTGAACAAACATTGCTCGATCCGACACCGGTACGAATTGTGTGACAGATCTGCTGACACATTTTTCATGATCACCGCTACTCCATTGCGATGGTTTTGGTCACAGTTCCCAGAGAAATGGAGGGTGTAGTCATCCGATTCGAAGCTTCCACTATCTGGCCATCTAGTTTCATAGACTCCAATGACAGAGATGTTTAATATTCGCGTTTCTATCAAGAGGTTACTTAGCTTACCGGTCTCATATAGGGTCCTTACGTTCCATGTTGCTATCTTGTAAGAATTTTTGATATTCCACCCGGGGATTCTTTGCACCCCTGTCTCATTTAAGAGACGCCGGAGATTCGGGGCCATTGCTTGGTTTTATACTATCATGATGATTGTTCTAGGGAGAATTAGTGACGTGGTTTCCCACTTGCCTTCCTCACCGCAGCATCATAGCCATTCAACCTGTTTCAGTCATGACCGTGATGTTCCAACAAAAGAGCCATATCAGGATCATTTCCTTAGCGCCTCCTCTTGGTACTGGTGATCGCTGCTGCCCTTCACCAGAAATGTTTATTGACCTTCCGGTCTAGATCCGTACTATTCTGTATGAGCAGAGTCACATCTAGCAGGATGTGAGTCTTTTGACTAGAGAGAGGCTATGGTACCTATATAGGTACTAACATCGCTTCATCTAGCCCTGAGAGCTTGTGAGGACCAGTGCCCAGTTAACCCGGAGCAAAGGTACTACCTCTCTGCACTCTCTCAACCCCGTATGGAAGACATACATATAGGTTATTTAGGCATCAGGTAATATGCTTCTATTTTTTAAATTTTGTTTTGTGTTTTTTGTTCGAGTGACATTATTATGTTTGATGTTAAATTGGGAACGATTTTTCTCTGCTGTATCAAAACTCGATACATCGAGTGGCGGTACAGTTCTTATGGGAGCATCTGCAGCGATTATACACGGGCACTATACCCACAAGGTGACTATGCGTGTCAGTTAAAGGCCTTGTTTAAGTCGCGTGATCTCTCTTCTCAAGGCCCTTGATTAAGCACTATCCGAAAGAGCCTGTATCATAGATCCAGCTATATTAATTTGACGTCACATCCAGTTTGAAAAATTGATATTAACCAATGGTGGTTTCCCAACATTTTAAAATTGATTTTATTTTTCAGAGCAGAAATCTAAAGTTTACTAGTCAAGTATACGTGCGCGACAACGGTATAGATCCAAAAGCCACAGAAGCACCTATATCCATTGTGGTGGTAGGATCAGATAAGAAGCCCCCACGGGTTGTAGAGAGTACCCCTGAAGGAGTTTTAGAGCTTAAAGAAAACTTTAGTAATTTCTCAGCACATCTAGTTACTATCGTTGCAGAGTAAGTATGACTTGATATAGTACAAGGCACTTTCATTGATTTGTTTTTATTTTTAGATCGAATATAGTGGATAAAGAAATAGCTTTCGAACTTATTAAAGGTAAAACTTTGCAAACAAATAAGGATCAAACATTTGTACTTACACCAAGTTCAGAGAATTCATTCACTGCATATATTATGTTAGCCCGTGCCTTGGATTATGAAACTGTGACTGAATATACCCTGAGCGTTCGAGTTAAGAATAAGGACCTGATGGACACTTCTATCGACATTCCGATAAGAATACTTGACGTGAACGACGAGCTCCCTAACTTTATCGAACTAATTAAAGGAAGTGTTGTTGAGAATGACGATCCTGGTGCTCAAGCCATGGTAGCCAGAGCGATTGATAAAGATGGGACTTCTGAAAATAACATAGTCAGTTATGAGCTTCTCTCTCACTCTGATATATTTGCAATTGATAGACAATCTGGAGTGATTAAATCACTTCAACAGTTTGATAGAGAACATGTAAGCGTGTATCACGTTAAAGTTCGTGCCTATGATAATTCACCTAGTGCCTTAACAAATACTGGAGAGCCCAATGAAGCTGTACAAACATTTCAAATTAGTATTGAAGACCGAAACGATAACGCACCTAAATTTACTCATTCTATCTACAATTGTACTGACATTTTAGAAAATTCGGATATAGGAAAAGACGTCGGTGAAGTAAAAGCAGTAGATAAAGATAGTGCGTCTCTTATAACATACAGTATTGTTGATGGCAATATTGAGGATGCTTTTTATATCGAAAATACTACTGGAAGAATAAGAGTAAACAGTAAACTCGACTTTGAGAAAATCGAGCAGTATAAGCTCAGAGTCCGTGCATTTGATGGAATCTTTGAAGACTTTGCCATGGTGCAAATTTTTATCGCCAATATAAACGACGAAATTCCCGAATTTGAACAACACGATAAAAATATTCGAATTCTAGAAGAAATGATTCCAGACGGATGCATTATTAATGTAAGAGCGTACGACCCTGATATAAAGGATAGAACCGCAGATCAACATATTCTTTATAATGTTGAAGTAGATTTCCTTAAAGTATCTTCTGAAGGATGCGTTACGCTTACCAAGAAGTTAGATAGAGACAGACCATTTGGAAGTCCTTCCAGGCAAGCGTTTATTTACGCTTATGATAATGATGGTGGCCCTAATTCTATGAACGCTTTTTCGGAGATAATGATTGAGTTAGAAGATATTAATGACAATGCTCCCTTTTTAAACGTCACTGAAGTAGTATGGTATGAAAATCAAGACCCAACAGAATATGACGAAATCACAGTATTAAGCGCTGACGATTATGATGGTCCTGACAATGGACCACCTTTTACCTTTGAGCTGGCCGATGAAGCTTCTCAAGATATCAGGAATAAATTCAGTATTAGAGGCATAACACTCCACGCGCTGGTTATGTTTGATAGAGAGGAACAGAAATACTATGACATTCCAATCCTGGTGAGAGATAGTGGCAATCCACCTCTTTCTAGTGTAAGCATTTTGAGGGTTATAATAGGCGACAGAAATGATAATGAGGCAAAGGACGGCTCTAGTGAAATTTTCGTGTACAAATATGAGAATTGGAACACAGATATAACGATTGGAAGAGTATTCGTGGATGATCCTGACGACTGGGACTTGCCAGATAAATTTTTTCTACAACTTGATAATTTTGAATATTTCCGAGTATCTGCTGAAGATCGGGGTATGATAATCATGATGAGTGGTATACCAGAGGGTACATATTTCTTACGCTTTAATGTCACAGAAGAAAATCTTCCTCTGATTCTTCGACATACTGTTTTTGCAAATGTCACTGTAACTGTCAAGGAAATACCAAAAGAAGCTGTTGTAAAATCAGGATCTATTCGAATCCTTGGATCTAGTATTGAAGAATTTGTTGAGAAACCTCTGGTAAGTTATACTGATGACTTTTTGAAGTTGGTAGATTATTAACTTGTTTATTAAATTTTAGGGTGGCAAAAGTAAAAAAGATCTATTGCATCAACGTATCTCTGAAATTGTAAATACATCCATAGCCAATGTTGATGTGTTTACAGTACTGACAACTCCTTCAAACACCTCACTAATAGACGTTAGATTCTCTGCACATGGTTCGCCATATTATGCTCCAGAGAAACTAAATAATAAAGTTACAGATCATCAAGGAAAAGTGAGTAAACATATTGTATTCGTTGATGTAAATATGTTGTATATTGTTGTGAAGGATTCATTTTTACCTTACAAATGTTTGCCTATTACTCCACATTCACTTACAATTCTTCTTAACATAGAGTCACATCTCTATCTGCCCCCGTTGTCAAGAACGAACAAATCTAAAAATGAAAATGGTTAGTAAATGCAGTAAAACTAGAGTAAAACAGTAAAAACTCTTGCAGAATTGTTAAGTTTTGAATTGATTTTGACAAGTTGACGATAATAATGACATCTCGTATAATAACTGTTTTTTTGTTGGTTTGATATTGAGGTGTTATTAGGTAAAAATTGATTCTTTTGTGAGGTGTTGTATATCTACAATATGGTGGTGTTATGCCTCTTTAGGAAGAATTCAATGATTTTTTCTTAAAATATTTAGTTAATTTTTAAATGTCCTTTATCAACTTCAGTTTTTAGCAAAGGTAACCAAGTGTTATTAAAGCTTACAGAATAGAAGCAACACATACATCTTTATTTAATAAAATTAAAGCACTTTTTCAATTTGACGTTTTTTAGATGATGGTTCCCTTGTTAAAATACTTGAAGTGTTCCATTGTATTCTGTGATTGTTATCAAATGCATGTTGCCAAATATGTGATTTGTGGAATTGTGTATTTTTAATATAAGTTTGGTGTTAAATAATTTTAACTGGTGATCTAAACATTGATTTTGAAGACATTAATAATCGTTCGACCTTGGCACTACTTAACTTATTCAACTCTTTCAATATTAGCATGCATGTCCATCAGTCCACTCGTGTAACGGACGCGTCATCTACTACAATTGATTACATTGCCTCTAACATCTGCAATGCTGTTCCTTGTGACGTTTTTGACCCGGCTTTATCAGACCATAATGCTATTGTAGCAGTTCAGAAATAATCGTTCAGGGAGACTTCAATGCCCACAACACCAACTGGCTCAAACATCACAACAAGACCGACAACGAAGGTAGAGAAGCTGAAGCATTTGTCATCAGCTGCGGGCTTACTCAACTTGTAGACGAACCAACCCGAATCTCAGAAAGGGGCGAGTTCGCCGCCCTCCTGGATCTTTTTCTGACCACCAATCCTGACCAGTACAAGGTCACAGTTGGTCCGCCATTAGGTACCTCCGACCACAAACTTATTACAACGGTTTGTGAATTGCCACCCATACAGAAGGATCTACCATTGCCTCGCAAAATCTGGCATTACAATTCTACAAACTGGGACGATCTAAGGCAGTTCCACCTAGATTTTCCTTGGCTCGACGTCTGCTTTGCCACTGACGACCCG
>MU182213.1:202799-220291 GCA_016904865.1 Pissodes strobi
GGTAGCACAAAAACGTTCGGATGGTTGTTAGGCTAGCCGTAACAATACTAACCTTGGTGAACGTACAAAACTTAATATTGACACCAAACTTTTGTATTTTCAATACAATACCAATTACTATCAACAAAACAATGGTATGGCTATGGGTTCACCTCTATCTCCTTTATTAAGTAATATTTTTATGGAAAATTATGAATTAAATGTTGCTGAAAATTATCAATATAAACCTTTAATTTGGTGGGGTTATATGGTTATATAGATGACATTTTTTCAATTTATCCATATAACGAACATTTTCTCAACGATTTTCTAAAATATATTAACACCAAAGAACGAACCTACCATACAATTCACTATAGAAAAAGAAATTAGTGAACAACTTTTTCATTTCTTGACATTCTTATAAGAAAAGACTTTCGAAACAAAAATATACAGAGAACCTACACATACAAACAGATATTTAAAATTTAAATCAAATCACCCAATAATGGTTAAAAGGGTATCGTATATGATAGAATGAAAATAATTTGTAATAATCAAAATTTTCAATATAGAAAAAGTAATGTCTTGATTAATAATAACTATCCTATTGATTTCATTCAAAAATGCTTTATTGAGTTTGAACAACCGAGTATTAGACAAAATCAAAATAGACCTATTACGAACCTGTTTATTGTCAAAACAGAAAACACTCTTAGATCCAAACTAACAGAAACAAAACCACTACATGAAAATGAAATTACTAAAAATGTTATCTATAAGATACCATGTGAATGCAATAAATTTTATATAGGTGAAACCTGTAGACCATTATCAAAACGTATAAAAGAACATCAAATTTGTATTAAAAATACACAATTCCACAAATCACATATTTGTCAACATGCATTTGATAACAGTCACAGAATACAATGGAACGCTTCAAGTATTTTAGCAAGGGAACCATCATCTAAAAAACGTAAAATTAAAGAAAGTGCTTTAATTTTATTAAATAAAGATGTATGTGTTGCTTCAACTTCTGTAAGTTTTAATAACACATGGTTACCTTTGCTAAAAACTGAAGTTGATAAGGGACATTTAAAAACAACGGCGACAGATTTGTTCCTCGAAACGACGACTGTTTTCCCTGTTTCCGTTAGGTTTTTCAGCTTCGTTAGGGTCCCTAAACTAGCACTTGTGCTGTTTACACCCTGGAGCCAGAGCAAGTGACTCTGTTAAGAAGAATTGTAAGTGAATGTGCAGTAATAGGTAAACATTTGTAAGGTAAAAATATTGTATTCTTGTCAAGTTCCTGATTTTAAAAATATCTGGTCAGAAATACAGAGAGTTCATTTAAAAACATTTTATATCCTAAAATAGATTGAGGTATCGATATTCGACGAGATACGTACGTTTTTTGTTTTGAAGGGGGAGATTCTTTTAAGTTGTATATTATTCGAGCACTTACAAGTTATTGTTGAATTGTAGATTTTAGTTTTTCATCAATGAAATGTTTTTATTTTTGGCGCAAGTAAGATATTTGGATGTATAAACTACATGAAAGTATTCAAAAACTTACCATTTTCAGCTTGAAAAACAACTTGGCGTTGAATTCATAATGATAAGCATTAATGAATGTCTTAACGACAACGCGTGTGGAATCGGAAATTCTTGCTCAAATAAACTGAAGATCAGTGATGATGAACCGGCTGTAGTTTACACGAATAGAACTTCTTTTGTCGGGGTTAAATCAATTGTTGAAGCAAAATGTGACTGCTTGGACCATATACCGTCGGAATGCTTAAATGGAGGAACGATGGACTATAATGGGATCTGCTCTTGCACTTCAGGGTTTGAAGGACCTTACTGTGAAATACTGTCTGTGGCATTTAACGGAAACGGCTGGGCAATGTATCCTGGTTGGGAATCGTGCAATACATCGGATATCACACTATCAGTGGCACCCCAACATGATAATGGACTTATTTTCTATGCCGGACCTTTGACGTATCGACATGCTCTGCTTTCAAAAGGTACCAGTTTCTATAAAACATCTAGTCATAAGTTATTTAAATAAGTTTGCAAACATTGTAATGCATATATTAATATTGTAGAGTTTATATCACTGGAACTTCGAGATGGAATACCTGTGCTGAAAATAGACAATGGTCTTGGTCCAATTGAAGTGTCGTCAAAAGACAACAACAAAGGAAATAATCAAGTTAAAACTCTAAATGATGGAGCTACTCACAAAATCAGAATTACTTTCACATACAACAAAGCAGAAACTGTAAGTTCATATTTAAAAAGTACTTTTATCCTTCTACTGGAATTATCATGATATTTTTGTAAACATTAAACAATATGTAACCGATATATACTATGTGTGCCAGAGGGAGTCACCCCTGTATATCCGTTATTATTAATGGGATTAATATAATATGTGAGCAATATATAGCGATAAACAAGATCGTACACATCGTAAGATATCCCAAGGAAAATATTAAGGTTAATCGAATAACATACTTTACCTTTATGAAGAATAGCCTTAATATTCTGAGCTTATCTTCTAATACGATTACATTGCACTGTCTGTCTTGGTTAGCAATAAATGAAAATTTCTAATTGTGCTAGTGATAACAAACATGGGTCGATTTTCTAAAAGACGAAGATATGTGTGGAGGAGGCGTCATCGCCTTTATGTCACTGCTACCTGTAAGATCTATTGCAACCCTCCTTGTACTTAGAGTATTGTGTCCAACCGTGTCTTCTTGATCAGACTCCCAAAGTCTCGACAGTGGCTCCATGGTGTAACTTAACGCTTCTGGATTGGTTGTCCCCCCAGTTTCGAAGCGCAACCTCGAAAGTCCTTCACAGTGGCAGAGAATGTGTTTTGCCGACTCCTCCCCTTCATGGCAGAACATACACAGGGTCTCATCCGCCAGGCCTATCAGACTCATATGTCTGATTAGTGACCTGTTAGTAGTCCCAGTATGATTAACAGCAGACCGCTGTTGAGAGTTGGGCATGGCTATGTCCCGGTAGATTAAATCACCACCTCTGGGACGCTTCTTCGTCCCTTTTTGAATGGATGTCTTGGCTTTGGGCCTTGCGACTCCGCAAAATGGTTCTGGTCCTGTTAGTGGCTGGGACGAGCCTTCTCGGGCTAGTTCGTCTGCCATCTCGTTCCCTCCACGGCCTTCGTGTCCTGGCACCCACTTCAAAGTCATTTTCTATTAAGCCTTGCCATTTCGTCAACAGATTTATACAGTCCAATACTAACTTTGATGTTACTATAGTGCTTTGATTGCTGCTTGGCTATCGGAGTACATAACGACTGTCTTGTTGCTCACCTTCCTCCTGATCATTTTCTCTATACAGAGGATGATAGCTGTAATTTCTGCCTGAAATACTGTGGCGAGTGTGCCCATATAGGTATCGAGATTTTGGTCTTTGTCCTTGGTTCGTAGATTCCGGCTCCTATTCCTTGGTATACCACACTATGTTTGCCCTTATGGGTGGGCCTTTTATCCATAGGTCTCTTGCTGTCTTTTTAAAGCTATACTGCGGAGTGTAGCGGTCAGAGGGCATGCCTAGGATTTTATCCTCCTTAATATCGCAGTATAGTTTATTGTTTTCGGTGCCGTCTCCTCTTATTAGTGTTGTTTGGGCTTGTGTTAGTCTGTAACAGACCGATTTGGCTTCGCCTTGTATGAGAACATGGAGTGGGGGTAGATTTAATAATACCTCCATCGCTGCTGTTGGCGTTGTGCAACACAGAGGCAAGCTAGTCTCTGTACCCCATTTAGCCTTCTCATCGCCTCTACCTGTCTGGTCTTCGTCTACTAGGCGATTGCTCCATATGTTATCATGGGTCTAACCACCCTTGTGTATAACCATAGAGTAATTTTCGGGTTCAAACCCCAGTTTTTCCCACACATTCTTCTACATATACCTAGAGCCATTGTGACTTTTAGCGCCACTTTTTGGATGTGCGTGTTCCATGTAAGTTTTTTGCCAAAGATGACTCCCAGGTATTGGCCTCTTTGGAGATGGGTAAAGACTTTCAAGCTAGCCTCATTTGCTTTAGCCCTGTTAAATCTCTCCTTTTGATGAATGCCACCACGGTTGTTTTATGTGGATTATCTGACATTTGTTCTTCTCTGCACCAGAAGTCTACGATGTTAAGGGCTCTTTGGCTTCTTTCCGATATTCAGCCCGAAGTTTTTGGATTATACCATCCACTAGAATGGCCCACAGTAGTGGGGATAATACTCCTCCTTCCGGACATCCTCTCCCGACTGCTGTTTTAAGTGTTGCCTCGCCACAGGTGGATACGATAGTCCTATTTTTAAGGCTGGCCTCGATCCTTTAACGGATGGTTCCTGGGACTTGTCTGCCTTCAAGGGCTCTTCCGATCGAATCTGGCGACGCGGGGTTGAAGGCGAGTGTAGCTAGTGCTATTTCTTTATCCATTATGGATTTCGCTAGCAGCCTACTCAAATCGTCTAGGGCTAAGTCCGTAGGTTTTCAGCATAAAGGTCGATAGGCTGATGGGTCTGAATGACTTTGGTGTCTGGTCCGATATCCTGCCTACCTTCGGCACGTATATAACCTTCACCTGTTGCCATTTTGTAGGTATGAAACCCCAAGGTATACAGCCTCTGAAGATCTTACAGATATAGTATTAAAGAAGTATTAGGCATTGGTTTATCTTAAAAATCCATAACAAAACAACACCTAATAAAATTGGCGAAACTAAGAAGCTTGAAAGAACCAGATAGAAGTGATGACATCGGTCATACATTTAGATTGAAGTTTCACAATTCAACAAATTATTTGTATTCATTTCATATTGTATTTATAATATTTTTTAAAGAGAACTATTCTATTCTATTCTAAACTATTCTTAACATGCCAACCACATACACTATCGAGATACTCTTGCAGACGCACACTTTCATTTTAAGTAAATCACATATCCCATTACATCACAATACATCCTATTACAGCCTACTGAATTACTGTACATCCCAATAATTCTTTGATAAATCCTCGGATGGTAACTCCTCGTAAATTCTTGTTTATTCCTATATTATTATTAGTGTTATTATATCCATCTCGCGTTGTTTAGAGTTTCCACTAGTAAACTTGCTCTAACAGAAGGGACAAAGCGAAGTCTATTGATCTTTTTCAATATGAAAATAACCTATCTATAATGCATCTGTGCACGTTCTTTGTGTTTTACTTGACAGAGTATATACCTTGTCCCAGATTAAGTTCTTCATGATATTTGGAAAATTTTACTGGAATAAATCCCGTTATTATTAAGAATTAGATTGCTACACATTCATAATTCAAACCTCGTTTCAAGAATTTATTTATTTTTATTTATTTATTTATTTATTTCAACGGAAAATCCATTTTACAATAACAATATAGTAAATACAATTGTAAAAGCAGTGAAAGCAATAGCAGACAAATCATTATAGTAACCAAATCAGTATAGTAACAAATGTAGAAGTAGATACAGAGAAAACGCAACCTAATTGATAGGAAATAGCCGATCCAAACGCTTTCTAAATGTTAATAGGTCCAACCCAAGGGGATCCAACCCAACGGTGTTGAGGCAGCGAGCCATGCGAGTTATCGGGCTATAAAAGCCATAGTTAGTGTTGTGGGACGGAACCCTGAACATCGTACTATTCCTAGTTCTATGAATAGTATTAATATTAATCTCACGAAGTAACTGCGAAGCGCCATTAAGATGCTTAAAAATAAACTGAACATCAGCACGTTGTCGTCGCTGACTCTACTCAACCATGTTAAAGTGTCGCATTACCGTATTATAATTAATTGAATAATTAGTATCATTATATATATATATATATATATAATTGTCACGAGTAATTTAGGGGGTAGCGCGTTTTCTTTAAAGAATAATTCTCAGTACAATGGACGGGGTCTCAATGCTTCCTTTAATTCTACCACTGGATGTTCTACTCGCGAGGACACGCCTTGTTTAGCGTGCCGGAGGGTAACTGAGGTAGACCGGGACCGCGTTGCCTGGGCTAAGAAGAGATGATAAAGTAGGCACGTTTAGTTTATAACAATAACAATGTATTAACGATAAAACTTTAACAATAATTATTGGTCAGAAAAAATCAGATTCTATCATACCCGATTACTACGGTGCGCATGTTTTCTCGATTAGAGGTACTGTTTATTGGTATTTGTTTACTGTCTTATGATTTTTCTTAAGAGTTGGGTTTTATTTAAGAGCACTAAGAGATTTCACTAAACTTTTTAACTGAGTATTTAGACACTTGTCTTTCTCAACACTCTGACAAGCTTCTTGTCAGGACTTTACTATGGAGGTTGTGAAACCCCTGGTCCTAGCAGTCGTCAAATGCCTAGCCGGTACCAGGTTTGGAAGGAAAGGACTAGAATCTAAAGCAGTCGTATGGCTAACTTTAGGAGCGGATAGAACCCAGAAGGCAGTCGTCAAGTGGCTAACCTTGGGAGCTGGAGGTGAGACCAAAGTCTGCGTAAACTTGCATAGAATGAACATCAAAGAAAGTCCACTTTGTGAATGTCGGATAGTGGAAACATTAGAACATATCTTTCTGGAGTGTCCTAATAACGAAATTCCTGATTTGTGCATGTATAATGAATTCAGGAAAACTAATTTAACATTACCTCTTAGTTTCTCAACAATATTATCAAACTTATATGAAAAAAGATTCAAAATAATTATGCGATTCTCTAATTATAATAAATTAAAACTATAATCCTTGTGTTACAGCAAACAAACTTAACAAAGACCTACCCATTCCTCTTTGTCTGTGTTGTTATGTCTCCTGTGTTGTGAAAGTTAGCTAACACCTATGCCTAAAAGTATATGAGTCATTATATAAACAGCTTGGTAAAGTCTGAAGTGAACAAGGGCACAGGCCCGCTCATCTGAAGATAGTAAAGTCTGGAGTCACCAGGGGCTCAGGCTCGCTTTACTGGAGATCCCTACACAGAATACAATCCCCTCAGGGAGAGGGGCGCACTAGCAAATTGGCCTTTGAGGACCAGAGCCATATAAAAGAAACAACAATAACAACAACAGATGTAATACAACACTAATATATGCTTATAAACATAACCTTGAAGCTATGTACAGTTAAAAGTCTGTTATGAGTTCCTGCGGAACAGCTACTTACCAACTTTGTTAGCTGCTTTAGCTTTGATATGAAATATAATAATATACAAGCAATAATAACAGGATTAATATTACCTTAAAGTCCACCTAAAAGCTAATATGTACACTATGAATACTATTGACGAGAAACGTTCAATGTTCAGGAGGTTATCTTCTAACACTGGGGGAAAGTCACTTTGAAAAACACTTGCTAGATCTATGGCTAGCTTCTATTTACAATGTATTTCAATTTCTTGCAAACAAGAATGACTGGAATGTAGTTGTTTGACTCTGGTGTGCAGTTAGTGCATATGGCATGACAATCATGACATGAATGCCTTGTGAATGCGTCTTATTGGTACACGCATGAATGATTAGTAAATATGTTATACTGGTAGCATAAGTAAGCTGAGATCCGCGTAGGGGATACAGCCTTGTGATAACTTGAGTAAATTGCTGTTTAATCCTTGTATGAGAATAAGACATGATATCGTAACCCAGTGCTATACTGGTGATATAGAATTTCCCATGGGCAAGACCATTGGGGACTGTACTGCGCATGGTACAGCCTTTGAGAATTAAAGACCAGTGGGTCTCCATAATGGCAGTAAAGATGCCGAGAAATACCTTTTTGTAGGCTTAGTACTAGAGATCAGTGGGTCTCCATAATGGCAGTCAAGATGCCGAGAAATACCTTTTTGTAGGCTTAGTACTAGAGATCACTGGGTCTCCATAATGGCAGTCAAGGTGCCGAAAAATACCTTTTGTAGGCTTTGTAAGAATGTGATTGTAAACATGTTCTTGAGATTCCGAGACTATGCTCGATTGAGTGTGGTTTGAGACAGGGCTCGATTGTAGAACTCCCATGGATGAGACCAATTGGGAGGCCATTGCTCGGCGTGAGAATATCAGCAGTTATGTTACCGATAAATACCTTATTGCAGGCTTGATATGGCGATGATTAAACTTGGATATCACTATGTCACTTGAGTAAAGAATAAGCGAGATTATGAGGTCTCAAAACGTGAAAACTGCCCGGCATGGCGGCTAGCGCCAGTAGAGACGGGGGTGCGCCTTTTGCGACTTACATGGTCGATGTTCGAGATGCTACTCCGTACTTTGTACTGAATTCTAGAATGTGGGAACTAGAGCAACTTGAAGAAGTTGTTACCGCCCCTTCCGGCGGGATGATATAGATCCTCCGGAAATAGAAAGGGCAAATAATGTAAATACTGAGAAGTTATGTAAACCTTTACGTCAGCGATTGTCTAAATTAACCTTATGAATTTTAACACAAATCCGGTCGAAATACGTTAACTAGTTTTTATTAAAATCGATCCTTAAAGGTCATGAATTTAGGAGCTAGCTTGATTACCTGCGTTAAGACAGTGATTGGTCGACTCGGTTGCCGGGGTATAGCGGAAAGCGCTATGATTGGTCAGATAGCGTAGGATATGCGGCCAGTTTCAGATGAGTAACCGTGGTTACAACAGATACTACTAGTATCGCATGGATTTTAATTTGTTTAGAATGCGAGGACAGTGGCGTGGAATGTTAAATTGTACAAAACTTAAATAGTTAGATTTGAAGACGTGTTAAAAAATGGTTTTTGAACACCCATCCGAGTGTGAAAACAAGATTTTCAGCGATATATCATTCCAACAAGCAGGATTGAAATTTAAAGTTGGACATTTTTTAAATATTTGTTATATCATTTATTTTCATTGTACTGAAAATGGAATAACATCATCCCATCATATACAGATTCATATGCTTAATTACTGAATAGATAATATGAGGAAAGAGATAATAAATTAGATTTTTATGTGCTGAAAACATAAATTTATTTCACATTATTTCAGAATATTGAGATGGAAATAGATGACTGCAAAAGCAATTGTCTACAAGTTCAAAGTTTGGCAGCTCGATTACTTCGTATTAATGGTCCTTTACAAGTGGGTGGCTTAAGCAAAAAGTTTGCTTCGGAAGAATCCAAAATCCTATGGAACACAATTGCCCCGACAGATGTCGGATTTCAAGGATGTGTCAAGAACTTCACATTCAACACTATTTACTACAATCTAGGACAACCTTCCGATTTCTATGAAGCATTTCCCGACTGCAGTTATGCTATGCAACAAGCTGTCACTTTTGGCATCGACTCGAACTTCCTAGTAGCTATCTTAGTTTGCATTGCTGTGCTTTTCTGTAAGTATACTTTCTGTTTCTATAAAAAGTTACTAATTAATGTTAAATTATAACTGAATATGCTGATAATGCCTATCTTTCGAATTTTAATGAATATCGTGATATAGTCTGTAAACCGAGCGTTGCGTTACGTCATAAATCCTGACGTCAGATCAGTTTTGAAGCATGTCCTGAATTGATTCACAAGAATCTTGGGAGGAGCATAACTTACGCTTCGCGCATGATCCATTTCGTGTCGGTAAAATAGACGGCTATTGTCGATCTCGAATGTGAGGTTAGATAGGACGCTGAATTCAAACCCAAAACAATAACAAACAACATGTCATGCTCATAAACTCGTGATTCATAGATTTAATTTAAAGAAACTAACCGATAAACATGCCCCTTTTCACTCTGGTAAGATAATATTTGGATCTCCAATATGAATATTTTAATTGTAGGCAATCTACTTTGTTTTAGGTCAAGAGAAAGGTCTTGTGTGGTTTCCAATAGGAACTTAAATAAATTAACAACACAATACAAACAGAAATATTCTAGTGTTCTAGTAAAATTCCAGCAGAAATTCTTAGATATACAGGGGTCTTGTTATCTTGTGTGAATGAAAACATATCTAAAACCTGCGAAATTTCGAATAATAAGTGGAATCTTTGCTACAAGAAAAGTTGTGTAATTATGCATGTGATATGTGGTTAATTGAAGAAACATTCAACTCAATTCAAAAGCAATGTACTGTGAAACAAACTTGGCCGGGAGAATAGTGTATAAAAAATCACAAAGACATTTTTAATATCAGATATGCAACTGAAACGTGATTTGGACCTTTTCTTTACCAATTAATTTTTATTTGTCATACGATTGTGAACTTGTAAGCATCTGTAAGTGCAGTAAACAAATTAATAAAAAGAGAAATTTACCATTGCAGTAAACTTTGGCATATATTTAAATTTGACTATAAATGCAATTTTATTCTTCGGGTAGCTACGGTTTTTGTTGTCTTATCATTTAATTAATCATTTCACATTACAGCAGTGTTCTATAGTTAATAAAACTGAAAGACCTCAAACATGTAGCTTTTCTTTAGTTTTATATATGTAGGTAAGTAAGTTTTGTTTATAATTTATAACGCTTAGATTCGTAAAAGTTTATTTCATTTTTTTCAGTTTTGCTTATTATGTAGCTGTAAATATCGCCATTACGGCCTTAGTTCAAACTTTTAATAATATTTATGCTATTTTTAACATAGGACATCTTGTATAAAATATATTAAATGGGTGACGGTATAGCATAATATTGTATTTGAGTCTGTTGTACTTCAGGTATAACCAAAACTAACTAAAGTAACTTAAACAAAGTAGAGTAAACAATGCTAATTTATTTCCAAAGAACGTCCAAATGTTTATGAAATGGAAAACAAAACATTTTATATAAGCTAAAGTGTGCTATAACATGATTCATATACAACAACAGAAAAGGTCTGGCGTATATGTGTTAACTTTAACAATTTAAAATCATATTTTTCTTTATACAAACTTAGTACAGAGTACTATAATACAATATTAAAATACTATTTTTATTATTTATTTATTTATTTGTTTATTGACGTCATTCAACATTTACAAGATACAATTTAAAAAGCATAATCTTACACTAAGTTTAAGTTAACTTAAAATAACCCTTTTAGCCATAATTTTAAACCTTTGTTCAGACGTACTAAAAAAGCTTAACCTGCTGTAATATTTATTAACATTTGCTGAAATTCTATTCACGGGACTATGTAGTAAGTAATTGGCTCTGCAGTAAGGGATATGCAAAAAAGAATGGGCACGCGTCTGATAGCTTGGGATATGAATGCAGAAGGTGTCAAGACATTCAGGACTTTTGATAACATTGTTGAATATTTTAAAAGCAAAGCAGACGTCGTAATACTCTCTTCTACGGGCAAGGGCGGAGTGGTTGGCATGTATCGATCAGCCAGCCACAAAATTCATCGGGAGACACAAATGACAGACAAGACAAAAGATAATAAAGCATTATAATTCAACTCGTCATAAAAAAACACAATAATTCACTGATTATAAAAAACCATACCACAAAATCGATGGAAAGGGTTGTTTTAATTTAAGGTTCTTGTATCATGTTTTACAAAAGGAGTTATAGCATCTTCTGTGCTTATGAGCACACTCATCGCTAAAATAATACTCAGCATTATCATCCGAGTCCGAGTGACAAGAATTGACATCGATAATGACCGGTAATATATCCAAAGCATCTCTGCTTCTTCCAATCCTCGCTAATTGTATTATAGCATTTGTGTGATGAACATAATTTCTCCATTTTTTTGGTGTAATCTAAAACAGATTCTCTTATAAAATAGCAATATCTAAAAGTTTGACTAGATTCTTACCTTTTGAAGTGCTTCATTCCACAAATTTAAAACAGCTTCGCTTGTGACAGGATGTATCGAACTGATGCATCTGCTTGTGACAGGATGTATCGAACTGATACAAGCCTCGTAGTATAATGCTTATGTTTTGACCATCCCATCTCAATAGGATTATATTAGCAGATCAGTAGATATCTGCACTCTGTCAATATTCATCAGATTCGTTTGCAATGAACGCAGTGTGAGATGTTCACCTACAATAAAACCGAAATAATGAATAAATTATTTAAAATAATGAAAAATTAAATGCAGATTACCTTTCTCATACATAGCATACATGCTCTCCTTATAGTATGGCCATGAACTTGGTGAAGAGGCGCTCCATGAGAGGAAATAATAGCAACATTTGCCTTGGTTTTAAAGTCAACAAGTTTCTAGACTGCCTTTCAATGCATTCTTTGCACAGTGGCTGACGATATTCCTAAAGCATCAGAAACTCTCTACAACAAATTAATAATCCTACTCTTTATATATTGTTAAAACTGCACTTTTGTATCAACTTACATTAGGTATATACTGCACTCACGGGTAAAAGCGTTTTCCCTGCTGCTTTTTCGCGATTAAAATGGTCTATTAGTTTTAAAATGAGGACTTGCTCATTTTCAGTGTACCGATGTCCAGGCATTTCCAACTGCGATAACAATCACAAATAAAAACAGAAAAATACATTGGACGAACTTCAAATAAAATAAATAAATATATATTTGACACTTTGACAGATGAGAAATTTCATCTGATATCCTAGCATGCGCAGCTCAACGTACGTCCGTGACGTCAAATTTCTGTCACCCCCGATTGACGGTGGTATGAGAGAGAAAGACAAGGTATGACGTAACGATCAACGCTCGGTTTACAAACTATACAGTGAGAGCTTTGAGTTAAATGTAATATTATATAAAGTGCTTTTTTATGTTATCATTTGTCAACTGTTCGTTTTCTAATTATTTATTTCTATTTTTAGTCTTGTTGTTGGCTGTGGTAGTACATAGGCGGCAGCACGACAGCCTGAACGAGAAAGACATCGATGACACTACCGAAAACATAATTAATTATGAAGATGAAGGCGGTGGCGAATGTGATGCACACTTTAATTTGTCGGTATTCCCTATGGCACCTATCAAAGAGGCTATGCAAAGAGAAGACAACCCGGACATCAGCGCTACGGAGCCTGACATCAGCGTTTTTCTTGACACCAAAAAGGATACGTGCGATAAAGATCCAGAAAACCTACCGTATGATGATGTTAGGCATTACGCGTATGAAGGAGATGGAAACAGCACAGGTTCCCTTTCCTCACTTGGCTCTTGCACTGACGATGGCGATCTAGATTTCAACTACCTTTCTAGCTTTGGCAAAAGATTTAGTAAGTTAGCTGATATGTATGATTATGATGGAAGCGATGACGACACACAAAATGGCGGTGACGAAGCCTGGTGCTAGGTTTAGTAATGCCTTAAAATATTTTGTACTTAATTTACTGTGTCTGACCAAAGATTTTTTGGGTGGAACAAAGCTACGGTCGTCTTCTGTATATACATTAATCCTGATGACTGATGAACTTTGGTTAAGAGTATTGCAATTTGCTATTCAGTCTTTGCATTTTAGGATTACCTTTCAGTGCCAAATTATTAAACTTAAATGCAGAATGTACGATTGATTTATGGTACTAAGCTGGTAAAGCATTCCATAGTTTGCTCATTATTTGGCTTCTTTCAAATGGATAGGTATAGGCTATAAAAAGACTGCTTTTGACTAATTTAATTTATTCCAAGTTATTTCGATTCCATGATTTATTTCTCTAAGTTAACAAAATTTTACCTGATATGACGTGATTTAAATTATTTACTAATCAAATGTCCTGGGACAAATATTATTTGGTGCTATAAGAATCCTTAATAGGTAGATATATCTTTTTGCAGGCCTTTTACTGACCTACAGAGAGTGATTATTTGAATTGTCGACTGGTTCGAGTGTTTAAAATACTAATAGAAAATATACATAATTTCTTTAGAAACTGAATAATAATATATTTTAGACTGTTTCAAAATTAGACACTCTCTGTAGGTCTGTCATACATAATGACGCCACTTTTCAGATGATATTAGCCGAGATTAAGGAAGCGAAATATTCTGCATTTCTTTTGAAAAGATGCAAAATACACTGTTTTGCATACATGTAATTAGACGGGATTGGACAAAACGTCAGGGGGAGGAGGAGGTGGAGAATTGTCATTGTTTGTTTTTGCAACGGGACCCTATAAATATAACACTTTTTTTAAATATTTCTGTAACTTTTAGACATATTCCGTATAACATGCTCTCACCTAAATGTAATAGTTTTTGAAATACAGAATAATCGAGGTGCCTAGATTACTGGACTAACTTAAACAAATTATTTTAAAAATGAGAACAACTCAGGCTTTGTTTTCAAAATTGTAGGTTATTATAAAGTTAATCAAAAAGTTATAAAACATGAGTTTTCATAAAATAGAATGAAATTATAAAATCTGAAACATGAATACATTATGTATGTAACTACATACATATATGTACAGGGTTATTCCTTATATTTAGACAGTGTTTAGCGCGGTTATTATACGAGGTGGAAAAAAAACTTTAAATATACAAGTTGTAGGGATTCTCCTAAATCGCCAGAAAATATTCAAAAATATAATACAAAGTTGATGAAAAAGACAAACATTGTAAATTTTTAATGGAACACGCGTTATATTAAAACAAAAGTTAATACTCAAACTCAAAACATGCTTTATTGCCCAAAATACAATGTATTTGCTGACAAAGCTCTATAATCTGCAATGCAGAAGCATCAAATACATGAAAAAACAAGTGGCAATTTCAAAAGTACCTACTAAATAAAATATGACAAAAACACATAATGGTTAAAAAAATACTAAACAAAAACAAACATCACTAAATAACACATTTTAGATGTGCATACTTATTTGCCCTATCAGTCACTATAATAACTATTGATTCAGACCAAATGCCAAGATAAACTATACATGTCCATGTACATGGTAGTCAAGTCAAGTCAAAAGATAGCTTAAATGTCATAATAACAATACATAGTTATTGACAAAACCATTAAAAAAAATGAATTTAAACTTACAAAGAATATAAAGTTCATAAAAGTCTATTAAAATTTAGATTAAAATTAAGGTAAAACTAGATTAGGAGTATAAAACGAGTTCACAAAGCAACAAAAAGGAGGAAAAAAACAAAATGCAACGCAAAAGTGTAAATGGAACAGATAAAGACTAACGAGACAAAACCACATTTAATTTAAAGAGTCATTATAAAATTCTCTAAAACTGTAATATGCCTTATCAACCAAAAACTTTTTTGTTTGCCCCCTGAACCCTCTATCACATTGCAGCCTTCTCAGCTTTATAGGAAGATGATTACCTCCGTATATAATGGAACTTTTAATTTGTTCTGAGTGGGGGATAGGCAATCTGAGAGTATAAGTCTGGCGGGTATTGTAAGGACCATTCAGAGATAACTCGCTTCTATATTTTCTAAAGATTAGACAGACTGTTTCCAAAATAAACAGGCAACACAATATCAAGATTGCATGTTACAAAAATAAGGGGCGACAGGAATCACGAACCTTGGCTCCCGATAAATATCCAATTGCTCTTTTTTGCAACACAAAAACTGAATTAAAAAGGTAATCAGAACAAGAGCCCCAAAAACAAATGCCATATTGAAGGTGGGACTCAATTAGAGCAAAGTATGCAGTCCTGGCAATGGAGAAGTCTAAATTATTAGTCTAACCCTCAAGGCATAACAACCAGAAGAGATTTTACTGCACACATGCAAGATGTGGTTGTCAAATTTAAGCGAGCTGTCAATTGATAAACCCAGGAATTTGTTAAAACTGGGCGCAGCAATAAGTTCCCCATGACACATTTGAAGTTTAAAATGTTGGTTTTCACTATATTAAAAGTTAATAGATTTGCGTCACACCATCTTTTTATCTTCAGCAGTTCTGACTGCACATTCTCATTCAATCTGTCAAGATCCGAATCGTGCCAGAGAACGGCCGTGTCATCTGCGAAGATTGTGAACTTTCCCACTATTGAAAGTTGGGGCAGATCGTTAACATAGATCAAGAAAAGTAGTGGCCCCAGTACAGAGCCCTGCGGAACTCCAGTATTGATATTTCGTTCTTCTGAGCTGGTATTATTTAACCTAACCGTCTGCGCACGCCCTGACAAATAAGAATGAAACCACTCCAAACCCATATACCTCCAGCTTCCACAGCAGTATTCTGTGATCTACGCAATCAAATGCTTTAGACAAATCACAGAAGACCGCTGCGGCAGCCTTACCGGCGTTCAGTTGGTTGAACAGCTGTTCCAAAAAGTTAAAGATGGCGTCACTTGTACCCAATGACTCTCGGAAACCAAATTGCTGTGCACTCAACAACCCAAGCCCACTCAACGAAATCATCCTCATCTTGAACAGCCTCTCTACTACCTTAGCCAAAGTAGGCAACAGTGCTATTGGCCGAAAGTTTGATGGACTATTATGATCTCCTCCCTTGTAGAGGGGTACAACCACAGCTTTCTTAAAACAGGTTGGAAAAATTCCTGACAGAAATGAGGTATTTATTGCCTCAGCAAGGGAATGTAGAGCACCAAGAGGCAAGGCCAGAAAAATCCTCAAAGAAAGCCCATCCCAGCCTGATGCATTTTTACTCTTATTGTTTGCAAATGTGCTTTTAGCTTCATCTGCTGTAGTGGGAGAAAAAAAGAATGTTTCAGCCACAGCAACATGGCCCACATAGCTCCTGGGGTCGTCTCCTTGTGAAATATTATTGGATAATTTGGCGGCAATATTGCAATAAAATGAGTTATGGTCATTAGCATTTAAGGTACTTGATGTAGTTGTAATAGTATTGTTACCCCTTAAGTCATTGACGATTCTCCAGGATTCCTTCGACTTGTTTGCAGAATTTTTAATTCTATATTGAAAATAAGATTTCTTGGCAAGCCATATAGTGCTTCTATAGATCCTGCGGTACTTGTTGAAATATTCTAAGAAATAAGAGTTGTTCATTGAATATTTCCTTATGTAATGAAGAGAACGCATATTTTTCCCAGAAACACGCAAACCCTTTGTGTACCAAGATTTTCGTTTCTTTTTTTTATATTGACAATAGGAAAAGCCAAATTAAATAAATCTCTCATGTACAAGTGAGTGGAATTGTTCTAATGGGCTGTTGGTGGCCGAAACACTGTTCCAGTCTGTCAGGCTACCCAACAATGCAAACTTCCTAAAAATTTTAACAGTATAAAGTCTACCCCGTCTTACATCAGATGCAGAGGCATTAACAATGGTAGGCAGGGAACAGAATATGGCCTCGTGATCAGACAACCCGGCATTAATGGTTGTGCATTCAACCTAATCTTGACTGAAATTTGCACATACATAATCTAAAGTTGAAGAAGATAACGCTGAAAACCGGGTTGGCCCATTCACGTGCATTTCAAGATTAAATGAGCTCAACAGGCCACACAGTGACCGACTGTATCTATCAGATTTGTTCAAGAAATTTACATTCAAATCGCCAGCCAAAGTGGCATCAATTGGAATCTCGCTCAACAACATTTCCAACTTTTCTAAAAATAATTCTACGCTACCTAAA
>MU182213.1:254805-310580 GCA_016904865.1 Pissodes strobi
ACCCGCTTTCAGGGATCCACCCCTATACCTTAGTTACTAATTGACGAATCCATTTTGAATTTTGGACTAGGTGCTAAAATGACATGTGAAAATTTGAAATAAACTATTGGCATGGTTGCTGGGGAATGAAAATCAATTTATTTCTTTGCAATTCACAAAAACCCCCAACCAATTTTTCACGAAATTGTATTGAAGTGAGGTCCAAATCTTAGTTTTTTTAGGTAAAAAGTACAATACTGAGATTTTCACTTTAAAATTGTAAAAAAATCACATTTTTATTATAAAATTTGGTATATTTATGGTACTTTTATATTCACCATAAGGCAACGTGCGATATGCGAACTGTATTTGCCAAAGATTTATATCTAGTTGGCTATATTTTTGTGAAAACTGGTATAAGGAGGTTTTTTTGAAAAAGCCGAGCGATAATATCAGAATTTTAGTTTTTGCAAAAAAGATGGTAATATATCTTGAAAAATCGACCCATATTTTTACCCACCAAGTAAGCTCGCCAATGGCGAATTTATTTTTTTACATATGTTTTCAATTACCTAGCCAATATACAAATATATCTGTCAATAACTAATTATATTGGGGTGGCCTCTTCAAAAGTGTGTCACACTATATATACAGGATGCCCCAATAGTGTGTCATGCCCGATAGTTCTGCTGTTGTTTGCAATACAAAAAAAGTTTTAATAAAAGTTGTAGGCAAACACATTTTTATGTATCAGAGCAGAGATCGATATCATCGTGGTTAATACATTATTATTTGGTGCATACGTAGTACTTATAGAACGCTGCGTACTACGACGGCAGGCGCAAGGTAAAATGTCAAATTCTGTCATCTGAATTTGACATTTCACGGTTCCTGAAATGAATTAAAAAAACGAATGTTACATTGAATAAAATCCATCAAAGCCGAAATAATATAGCATTTATGATGGTATATGGCCACAAATAATCCGCACTAGGCAGTAGCAATTAAGATAAGGTAAGGTTAACTGTTCTAAAGCTTATTTACATCCCCCTTATACAATTTAAAAACCCTAATCAACCCTGTTCTTTCCCCAGGAAATTTAAGAAAAAACAAAGCCAATTAAACAGAGACGCGAACTGATAAAAGGAAATATCCCCTATATCCCAACGTAAACCAAAAAGCCACACCTAGTCAATAATAGGTACGCTTGCGGGGAGTTTCCTAAATGTCTTTTAAAACGTGTATTTTATTTAATAAAAAATCTATGTTGAAAACTTCTCAATCAATTAAGGTGGTGTCACAACTTTTGCTAAGGTGGGTCTTGGCATAAACAATTTTGTTAATATCAGTGCAACCAACCATTGAAAAAATCGAAAAGTAGATGTTTTTTTCAACACTCCTTTGAGTACCCAAATGAAGTCATTTTGAACGCAAAATAGAATAACATTAACTGATAGAAAATTGCAGAAAAGTAGTGAAAAGACGCTTATTTAAAATGTCAGTTTCTGATCTGAGTCTGCCGGTCATGGTTAATTAGAAAAATTATCGTAACACTGAATAAGGGATTATTTTTAGTAGATTTCTATAAAAGTCGAATTACCTTAAGAAAAGTCGAAAGGGGTGCAAACGGCTACAAAACAAGATAATACAATATAGGGCATAGGGTGTTCCATTTGCAAAATCAGAAAATTAAGTTTAAAGTTTATAGGGTAAACTACCGAATTATTGGCATCCCCCCCGAAGCTAATTTTATTAATTTTGCCTCAAGACTTCTTAGTTTTCATTAGTTTGTTTCCAAATTTGGCAACATTCACTAATAATGTCAATGTTTGCGCGCCAACTCGCCGGTAATAGGTATGTGCTAGCTGAGCAGAATTCTGCTCTGCTAGCACATGCAGAATTGGTCTAGAAAATTTTACGAAATGCAGAATTTGTCTAGAAAATTTTACGAAATTTGTAAGGTAAGTGCTCTCCGATTTTCATTGGTTTTAAATAATTTATGCCTGTTTGGGATATGTCGCTGTTCAATAGAATAATTAAGTAGATTGCCTGAGCTAATTAGAATTGTTTTCTAACTTAAAAATACAATTTTCTTGTAATTAATGGCATTCCAATAACTGGGTGGTGTAAACGTCTGAAATCCCATAATAATTGGCAGGTATGCCAATAACTAGTCCAAAGCTTATTTAAGAAATCTACTTATTGGCACTGTGCAAGATCTTGATTTTGATCAGTTTTTTTTAGACATATCCTACACTGCGATCACTTTCCCATTATGCCAAAAGTGAAGAAAACCCTAAACGATACAACAAAAGTAATATTGCATCATCACTCAATGCAATTAAAAATGGGGTTACAAATAGTCAAGCTGCTAAAACGTATGGGGTTCTTCATGGTACGCTTCAGTTTCGACTTTCCAATAAATTTAAAAAAATGAGGCATGGTCCACCATCAATTTTAACTCCAGCTGAAGAAAATATTGTAGTGAAATGGATCCTGGAATCGTAAAAGAAGGGCTTTCCACGCAGGAAAGAGGACGTTCAAGTCTCTGTGAATGAGTTTCTGGATCACAAAAATCGGAAAACAGCATTCGTCGACAACCTGCCATTGGTACGAGTCATTTCTGCAGCGCCATAGTTAAGTAACAGAAAGAACAGCAGAAGCAGTCAGTTAAAGCAGCGCATGTATTTCTCCTGGCGACCTACAGAAATGGTTTTCAGACATAGAGGCTTACTTAAAATCAAAGGGATACGACGGCATTTTAAAAGACGCACAAAGGATTTTCAATGGATATGAAACGTGTTTCTTACTGGCTCCAAAGGAAACAAAGGTTTTGACTTCAAAAGGTTTGCAAAAATGTTTATGAGGTAGATAGGGCAGTGGCTAAAGAAAATCTTACCGTAATGTTCACTTTCTCGGTTGCAGGCGAAACAACCCCGCCCATGGTAACCTACCCATGTAAGAAACTACCAGCAGCTATTTTTCAATCAGTTCCTGAAGAATTTAAGATCGGTCTTAGTGAAAATGGGTGGATGAAATCCGAAATATTCTATGAGTATATCAGCAAAGTATTTCATCCCTTCTTGGTAGAAAAAAGTGTTGTACTTTTAATGACGGCCATAAGTCCCATCTCACTCTTCAAGTTTCAAACCTCTGCGAAAAACCATAAATAATTTTAATTGCTCTCTATCCGAACGCCACCAGAATACTTCAACCGGCAGATGTTGAGGTATTTAAACCTGTAAAATTGTTCGCTCCAATCTTAAAAATAGTTGTAGAAAATATCAAGCCTTCTAGAATAATCCGTGGATTTAGGGCCACAGGTCTTTATCCTTTTTCATTCCCAGCCATAGTTGAGTCAAAGTGCTTAGGGAAGCGAAAAGTTGATAATGTGTCTGCAATATTTCAAGAAGAAACTGAGAAGAGTACTATAATAAAAGTTATTACTTGAATTATGAAGTCTTTGTGTTGGACTAGAATATATTCAGAAACTCAAAACAATAAATGAATCACAAGACAACGGCAACTTAGAAGAACATGAGGAAAAAAATTAATATTTTCAAATACTGTTCAAACTGTGGTGTTTAGTGCAGGAAAGTGGCCGGAGAAGGTACATTTTATGGAAAACCAGCAAAGACAAACCTCGTTTATTTAGAAGATCTTCCAGTCATTACCTATGAGGAGTTAATCTCACAAGCTAAAATGGAGAACCAAACTCTCCAGCAACATGAGACTTGTGAGACTACTAACTACAGTGATGATGGTACAGGAGGAAATGCATTAAATATTGTAGAGCAAGCGCAAGGAGAGACATAGGTAAAAAGTTAAATGACATTGACAACAAAGAAAAAAAATAGGAAGTAGATGAAACGGTCCAGCAACTTAAGACTTCTGTGACTACTAATTGCAGTAATGATGGTGCTGGAAAAAACGCAATAAGTGTTATAGACGAAGCACAAGCAGAGAAAAAAAAACAAGAATTTTGATGACGTTGACAACAAAGGAAGTAACGAGAAAGTAGATAAATCCATCGAATCTTTACTAGACTAGCCACAAACAACAGTTAGAAAAAATAAAACAAATACTCAAAAAATCAGCTTTGTTATTACATCCTCGGTTTGGAAGAAGACAGAAACAGAAGCTGAAAAGAAAAAGAGAAATTGGAACAGAAAAAAAAAACAGGAAACTAGCTAGGCTTGCTAAAGAAGAACAGCAAATTAAAGACAAACAATTAAAGAAAGATGAAATATCACTAAATGAAAACAGTAGAATAAATAATCAGCTGAATTCATCGACGAAACCAAATCCAATTCTTTGGGGTATTTTTATGAGGGCGGACAATATCTAAACGTCTCGGAAAAAAACTCCTGTCAAAAAATAAATATTAAGTCTAACACAGTAATAAGCAACAAAAAAGATTTGTTAAAAAATATTTTTTAACAATATCCTGATGATGATCATTCCTTAAAGGAAAACTATGTGACCACAGAGCTTTGTTGTTTGTGCACATTTAACATATCAGTAATTAGGCCTGGTTTAAGATGTACAAAGTGTTACGGAATACAATCTCATTTGCAATGTTTGCAAAAAGAAAGTGAGAACCTGATTAATTATGTATGCCAAACTTGTTTAAAATGTAACTTCAAATAAGTCATGCATACCAAAAATAAATATATTTTTATATAAATTTTAGTTCAAAGTTATGCTGTTACGCTACGTTTATAAGTTTAAGTTGCCAAAATGTACATACCTATAAACAAAATGTAGAATTAGTAGGTACTAGGTACCAGAAATTGGTTTCTAATATGCGTATAATTAGAGTACCAATCACTCACGCCAATGACGCTGTTTTTGAATAAGCAGGTATTTTTGCAGTAGAATAGTTACCATTAATGTTACAAAAATATTTTTTATTCGGCTCGTTAAAGATTTTTTTATCTAGCACATAATGAGCTTAATTACTTTAAAAATCTGTTATATTTGTTAATAATATATTTTACAATGGACTCTGCTCGATGCCAATAATTGGGTGGTTTACCCTTATGTATTAAATCCTGATAACTGGCCAATGGGAATACAAGTCAAAAAGTTCAAGTTTCTTCGGCATGAGGTGCCTTCCAAAAGAAACACAAGATGTCCCCGGATTCAACTCAGTATCGACTAGAACTAAATTTAGAAGAAGTAATGGACTGGAGGATCCAAGAAGAGATGGATATTTTGTGAAATCTACAAGAAAAGTACGGGTGAGTAATTCTCTAGATGTTCTACACTATAATAGCCAATGTCTCAGAAATAAAACTAATTTGCTAGATGCCTATTTACTTGATAAAAACTATAACATTTTGTGTATAAATGAGCACTGGTTAAGGTCTGAAGAGTTGGCTTTAGTATGTCTGGGTGAGTTGATACCGAGGTTGATACCCATCTCTGGCTTCTGCAGAACTCAAAGAAAACATGGAGGTGTAACTATCCTAGCCAAAAGGGACATGCAGGCTGTCCCTTTAACCTTTGGGGAGAATATTCTATCAAGGGAGTTGGATTTTGAATTTGCAGGGTTAACTGTTAATATCACAAATAGGTACTATATATCGTTCCCCTGATGGAGATTTTCCAACATTTATGGACAAATTAACAGAACTCTTGGACTCTCTTGACATCAATAAGGGTATCATTCTTACAGGTGACTTTAATGTTCACTTCCAGACAAAATCGGTTGATGCTCATACTATTATGGATTTATTTGAGTCATATGGTTTGTTACCACTGATTTCCGAGAATACTAGAAATCAGTTCTGCCTCGATAATGTGTTTACTAACTTGGTCGCCAATAGTTGTAATGCTCAGGTCAATGAGCCAGGTCTTTCCGGCCATAAGGCAATATCAGTCTGTGTCTCTGATCTTAAATCTACATTAGCCTCACCTCAGGGTTGTGTAAGGGTTGTGCACCGCCCAATTACAGACATTGGTCTGTTGCGACTCATTGATATTGTTTCTCAGATAGATTGGTCTTTTCTAAATCATAACACTCTAACACCTAACAACAAGTTTGAAACTTTCATTAACCAAGTTTTAACTGCGTGTGACACTATTTCCTGAAAAGACCAGTATTGTTAGAGGAATGGGCCATTTTAAATCTAGACAGTTATCTTGGTTTAATGATGATCTCAGGCGAGAAAGAGAACTATTGAGGTTCTTAGTTTCATTAAAGGGTGACAGGCCTGATTTAGTACCTAATAATTTAATCCAAACTTTAAAAAAAATTATAGGAAAAAATTAGAAAACAGCAAAAAACTAGCAAATGATACACATATTAATAATGCTACTAACGAGGCTACTAATAAGGGTGAAGCTATTTGGGAAATTATAAGAAATAATAATCCAACAACCAGGATCCCCATAGCCAACAACATTAATGCTGAGTCATTCAATAATTACTTTTCAAATGTTGCGCTAGACATCATAAATTCCTTGCCTAATAGCAATATCGACCCCCTTAACTACCTGGTTCCTAATTTGGGTGATCCCTTCACATTCAGGGAAGTAACTTTTATTGAAATGAGGGAAGTAATTAGTACTGTTAAAAACAGTACAAGCAGGGACTATTATAAAATAACAACTAAAATTATTAAGAGCATTAAAGAAATAATTATCTACCCCTTAACAAAACTGATTAACTAATGCATAGCCTCTAACTCTTTTCCAAATTCACTTAAAATTGCAAGAGTGGTCCCTGTCTATAAGAATGGTGATATTGAGAATACTTCCAACTATAGACCAATTTCCATTCTTCCTTTGTTTGGCCGAATCTTTGAGTCAGTTCTAAAGGGGCAGATCTGTAGCTACTTTGAGACACAGAATCTCTTTAATCCCAGCCAATTTGGGTTTCGCACTAATAAATCAACTACTGCAGCTATCAGTCACTTGGCCTCGTTTGTTCAGGAATGTCTTGAAAGTAAAAAGTATGCACAGGCTCTCTTTTTTGACCTCACTAAGGCATTTGACTGTGTCACATGACCTTTTGCTTCAGAAGTTGAAACACTGTGGCTTTGTTGATGGCAGTTTGAACCTTGTAGAGTCTTATCTTGCTGATAGACAGCAGTATGTGTCATACAATAGGAAAACCTCTTCTATGGCTCCAGTCACCTATGGAGTGCCACAAGGATCTGTCCTAGGGCCGGTTCTTCTTCTGCTATTTATTAATGACATAAACTACTGTATGGCATCTCCCTCTACTGACATAATTCTTTTTGCCGATGATACTGAGTGCTGCAGATAGCCTGGCCGCATTGAGAGAGTTGGTAATGGACCTACGGGATTGTGTTTGTGATTGGTTCCTCGCCAATGGACTGTGTGTGAACGAGGCAAAAGCGCATCAGACCCTTACATTCTGTCTCAGGCCCTATAACTTTGATTCGGAAGCACTGACAGCAACATTTCTTGGAGTTTTAATCGATCCTAAACTAACTTGGTCAGAACACTGTGATAGTGTTATAAAAAATATGAACAAGGGCTTATATATTCTTAGGAACCTGAGGCAGTGTGTTTCGGGGGGTGTTTTGCTAAATGCTTATTATGCATATGTCCATAGTCATTTGGCATATGGTCTACTGTGTTGGGGTCACTCTGCTCATGCTAGGAGAGTCTTTGCAGTGCAGAGAAGATGTGTAAGGGTTGTCTCTGGCTTGCGATACCGACAGTGTTGTAGACGGGCTTTTGTGTCTTTAGAGGTACTAACATTGCCATCATTGTATATATACATCTGTCTCACTCATGTAAAGCATCTGAATGAATATACCCAAAATCTAGATTTTCACTCCTATAATACTAGGGGTAGAAATCAGTTATCTATTAATCATAGTAGAACAACACAAGCCAGGGATGGGTTGAATCATTATGGAATAAGGATGGATTATGGATCAAGTGATCTAACGAAGTTAGATCACTTGATCTAGAGACATATGAGTTTAGAGTAAGGGCATTTCTTAAGAGGAATGCCTTCTATAAAGTGGATGAATATTTTGAAAATATTATACACATGTAGAGCATTGTGAGAAAACTCTCCTATTTTTGATATTTGTGATGTTGTATTCTGTCTCTAGACTGTATATGTGTAATTTGTTGTAACTATAGTAATCTGTAGTCTTGTCAGTTAGGTAATATTTAGTATATCTTTGTATCATGTCACTATTACTAAGATTTTATGATTTTACTATTTCTTTTTATTGGACGTGCAAGAATACTTTATTGTATGCATTATTGTGAATAAATATTTGAATTTGAATCTGTGTTCAAAATAATCAACATTTTATAGCCTTGTAGTCTTCCCATAACCTTCGTCGTTCATAGAGTGAAATAATTTTGTTGGCATATTTTTGATGTTTTTTCCTAAATCTGAGGAACTTGTTAAATAATTTAGTTACGACCCAAAAATGTGTAGAACCAATTAAGCTACTATATGAGAATTTTGAGAGAAAATATATAAAGGGTTCTATTTAAAAAAGTACATCTTTTTACCCAAACTAACCCTATATATTCGAAGATATTTTGAGAGTATAGATCTCTTGATTCCCTTTAAAGCACCTTTTCTGTATTACAAATAACAACAGAAGTATTTATTGGGCTTTGGCACACTATTAGGCCACCTTGTATATGAGAGGACCAAACCTAGAAAAAAAGCATAGCCACGCAGGTCGAATATATAAAAATAAGTGTTTTAGTTTTAGTAAAAATACTCAAATTTTCGGGAATATTAAACATTACTTGTACATGTCGATCTCCCCATTCGATTGTAAGCATCTCAGTTGCGCCTCTTCATTGCCCTAAACAAATATACGCAAAAAATAACGATATTCCGCAGGCGTTATGGAAACTAAATTAATAATGGACCGCATAACATGATATTGATCTCATTTATGTAGAATGTTCCATAGAAAAAAGTCGGCAAAATACGATATGGTTTTCATGCGTGTCTAGAGGGCCTGTTTGAGCAATTGTGCAGATCAACGAAGCTTAGATTATGTAGATTTTGGTCATAAAGCGTTAAAGAGAAGTATGCACCTGCATTACCTTAAAATTGTTAAAACTGACTTATTGTTATATCAAATAGACGGGAATATATTTAAAAGGTTTTAATCGCCATGCTTGAACTGAATTTTCTTTGGAACACCTAATGCTATACTTATGTAATTGCATATTTCTAATACTTAAACTATAATACATCAGAAACTTTCTGGTACACAAGACAATAAGAAATATATGGCTTACAGCTTAGTGTCTCGATTGATCAAGACCTGCCCCAATAATCTTTTAGTCTAACAACGTCACATTTACACTTAAAACGCTAAATGAGCTACTGAAGACCATGCCCTTGTCTAGATTTGAAGGGAGGCTGAATAAATGGCAGGGCAGCAGAAATATAACGCAAGTTTTTCCAGTCAGGTACTCGAGCTGGACGATTGTTTTTAAGCTAGACGGTCTCTGCACAGTATCCGCTTTCATTAGACTAGTATATACAATACCCTGAAAAAAAAATCTGACTGTACCGCGTTAACTTTAAAAAACGGCCTTGATAGTTTGACTTTTGGACACTTTCCCCGAAAGACACACCAAAAAAACCAATTGCAAATGTAGTTAAAAACACAAAATAATTACTCTAAATGGTTCAGTTTGAATCTACACCCTCAGTGAACAAAAAAACGATTCCCCTAAAGTTTTTCCTAAGAGTAAATAATTATTGTATAAAACGTGCTGTGGAAAGACAACACTAATAAATTTGACTACTTACTCTAAGTATACACGTACCAAAATTTACTCTTAATATAAACATAAAAGAACATGGATTAGTAGACATAGAGATATAAATTATCTATTTTTAAAAAACCCAAAAACTGATGCCTAATTATTAGAATCAAATAACATATATTTACACCACCCAATTTACATTTTTAGCATTTTGTTTTGGCGTATTTATCTGTGTTTCGCAAGCATACAACAATTCTAGTACCCTGTATATCACCCACAAGGTAGACAACAACCCTATACATGTTTTAAAAGATATATATAAAAAAACGTTTCGAAATAAATTTATGCCATTAGAAAAATATTCCATTATATAAAATTCACTAAATAAGAGTAAAACATATCCAACAATAAAGGCACAAAGCTTTAGTTCGCATTTCGCCCATGACAATTTCAGACATATACTGGACTAGAATTACCACACTCGATCTATAAAAAAAAATATTACAAATATATATTAGCAATTATAAAATATAATAATAATAAAACAAGATTAACAGACCGTGGAGTCCTGATACCGCGCGAATAGGCAAAATGCTGTAATATACAAGAGCAGTTTAATGGGAAGAAGACGCATGCGCTAGTACGGTGCATGATTTAAATTGAGATAGTGCGCAGCACATACACTAAGGCAAACTGCAGTGGAAATAATAATTTGATTTTAATTTTGTGAAAATAGCCATACATGCGTTGAATGTTCAACTTGCCTATGCCTAAACCTATTTCTGCAGTGCAAGTTAAAAAATGTTGTTACAATTGAACCATTGTCGGTATATGTACATTTTATCGACACCATTTCGTATCTAAACATTCCAAGAAAATTTTAGTATGTTGTTAATTTCTTCTTAATTAAATAAGTGCTTTTAGTTCAGATATATGAAAGGATCTTAAAAAGTAACCTTCGTTCAAAACCCACATTTCTTGCCCTTGTTAATGGCTTTGCTGCAAGTCAATCCGCTAACCCACAATGTCTTCATTTCTATTTGCGCCAAGCACAATTAAAATTGTTTCCAAAAAGTATCAAATAAAAGTAAAAAATATATTAAAATTGTTATTAATAACCTATATTTATAGAATTTTATTACCTATTTCTAAAGCTTTTAAAGCTATTCCGAAAAAAATAACGGTTTCAAGACAAGGAGGAAAAATGTCCAAGTCATGTAGGCCAAGAATTCGTAACGCTGGATAACCAGTGCAGATAGATCGTGAAGCTATCGTCCTGCCCCACATTACAGAAGATAATCGGTTATACATGTATATTCTTTAAATAGGTTATGTATAATTGCTACTAGGTAAATGAGCCAGAACTAACATATACCTTTGATGGATTGCGGAAAAAGATATCAATGCATATTTACATGTTTAAATCTAAAGCCCCAGAACAAAGTCAAACCAGTTCAAAATTCTAGAATGATTTCTAACCTACAATAAGACTTCAATAAAATAAACCGCTGGTCAAAAAAAAAACGATAAAACGCAATTTTAGTATCATTTTTAAATTGCTATAGTTTCAAACAGATGTGGCGGATTTTTGTCTTTGATATTATACAGGGCTGGGCTGAGAAAAGAATAGTCCTAAAATTGAAAAAGTTTAAGCCGTTGCATATGCGTCAGTAGACACTTGTACTGGATTCCGTAATTTAGACAAATTATAGGTATTATTATTGCATAATTACCTTGATAGTTCAGGGCGACAGAATCTAGGCCAACCATGAATTCGTTGGTGTTATTAATAAGCATTCGTGATATTTAGATAATAGTAATTGTTTAGAGGTTAAGTATAATATAGACAAACCTTGAAAGTGATTATTTATAGAGATACATTTATGTGTGAATAGATTCCTATTAGTGTATTATCAAGTACTTATGTTTTACTAATAAAACTTTAAAACTACGCGAGTTGTCTCCTTCAGTATGCAACGCTACTGGCGAACCTAAGAGAGAACATCACATGGCGATCCTGCCAGCCCTTGCATATTGTTGGATAGTAACTAAGTAAATTGGTGTTAGTGCGACAAAGCGGTACCAAGAAATGGGCTCCAGCCAGACGAAAGAAGTTTTGGTAAATGAAGCAGGTAAAAGTGGAGATGTAACTCAGGGTACTGCTAAAGGAGTTTCAATATGCGAACTTTTGGGAGTTGTAACCTTCTGTGTAGCTGCCATAGCTGTTGTAGCGTACTGTACTGTATCTACCGAGTGAAGAAAGGCATGGAAAAGAAGATATGGAAGGAAATCAAACGGAGTCAAGAGGTAGTGTAAAGCGGAAGGAGAAAGTCTAATAATTATTTTAAGCTATGTTTAATTTTCGGTTTTAACTTTGGTAGTAGTATGGTAGAGCTGAGTGAAATTATAGAATTATGTAAGATTTTAGAAAAATTTTATGAAAATATTAGGAAAGAGTCAAGAGAGCGTCGTGAAAGATTAGCTAGATTAAGCAAACTATCGATAGACGTAGGGAAGTTAGAAAATAAATTTAATAACCTTAAACAGCAGGTCAGCCTAGAGGCAGAAGACCCAGGGCAAAGTTTTAAAGAGTATTTTAGAGCGATCGAGGATTATCTTACTAATTCGCGAAAGAATGTTAACCAAAGACAAGAAAGGATAATTAGTCAAGAAGAAACTTTAGGCAGAACTAGGATTAATAGTAATATAACAAGGATGTCGGAAAAATTTGATTTAAGGACAGTAGCGTCCTTGTTGCCGTCTCCTTCAGTATGCAACGCTACTGGCAAACCTAATAGAGAACATCACAAACTTGTGTACACTGTATTACATGATAGGCGCGATTTAGAGCTCTTTCACACGAGGATACTGTATGCGAGATACGCGTATCCGAGATACAGAATCTCAATCGAAAAATTGAACTGCTGCATCAAATTCATAGTGCCTAAATGGAACGAATTTTCAGCATCGGAAGAGTTCGTCAAGATTCGTCAGTTCGTTTACAAAGTACAGCGATTGTAAAATGATGCTGAAATTGTTTTGCCTCTGGAAACGAGGCAAAACTTGTTTTTGCAGTTGGATGGTTGCCCAGCACATTTTGCTATTAATGTGCGAGAGCATATCGATGCAGTATTTCAACAGCGGTGGATTGGAAGAGGAAGTCTGTTTCCATGGCCTCCGCGATCACCAGACTTAACTTGTCTGGATTTTTATTTATGGGGGCGGTTAAAGAACATCGTGTTCCAGACGACTCAACCGACGACCAGAGAAGATTTGAAAAACCGGATTCGTACTGCAATACGAACCATACCGAGAGCCGAAATTGAAACTGCAGTTTTGTCTACCCATGAGAGGCTTCAGCAATGCATAGAGCGTGATGGTCAGCATTTCGAGCATTTGCGGGGGCACTAAGAACCTTCCTTTTTTAAATCGGTCCTTTTCAGGGCCACAACTTTTATAAAAGAGAAAATTCGAGATAAATATAGTAAAAAAAAATAAAAATTAAGGGATTTTCGTAAGTAATAAATATATCAAGATGCGGTTTTCGCGAGCTTGGTTAGCCATTATTTACCTACTTTTTCGTGGAAAAAAAACCATATCAATGCATTTAATTTTTTTGAGAAAATTAACCATTTCTGTCGGAATGTCGAAAATAGCCCTCTAGCGGCGACATGTGAAACTAACGAAACTTTAAATAATATAACATTTGTAGCCCAAGAATAGCTCCTTTGAACTAACCCAAGTTTGTTAAAATCGGCTTAGCCGTTTCGCAGGTACGCAGGGTGTTATTTAAAAAAAACTTTGAATATCCCCCACCACTTTATTTTTAGAAATACAGCAAAAAGCATTAAACAAAAAAGTTTTACATTATCCTCAACTTCAAATATGTGGTTTTTTTTTTATTAGGTTAATATAGCGGATTTCACAGAAACATCACATTTTTAGATTCAAGATTGCAGTGGTGATTTTAGAAACATGAAAATATTTTCCAGGTTTTTCTCTTGACCATTTCAGTAATTACATTTTTTGCCGCAAGTCTCTACGATGGATAGTTTCCCAGATACAGTACCTCGCATTCTTAGTTGGCCACCCTGTACAATGGAAAATTGAAAATGCAGACCTTCAGTATAATGCTAGCTTTGCTTGAATAAAAAATGGTTTGATTATTATCGATAAAAATATTGACATTAATGAAACTCTAGCAGAATTTCCTATGTTTTTTTTTTGCATATATAGGCCGTGTTTGGGAAAAATATTGCTATTTTTTTGAAATTTGCATTGCAAACTGTAAAACGTTTCGTGATAAAAGTTGCAGGCAATGTCTTGTAAGGTCAGGGTATTGCTGCGATACTATTGCAAGAAGAATTGCGAACTGTAAAACGGGCTTAACATTTTCTTTAAAATTATCTGTCATAGTTGTAAGTTAAAAATGTTTAATGTTCTATTAAAATTGGACATTTTATTACAAGTCCTCCATAAAACATCGGCAAATATTTTATCGATTTTTTAGCATTGTGAAAACTAATTACATCACCTGATATAATTTTAGTTTTCGTTACATATGTTATTGCTTGAAACTGGCAACATCTTCTCGAGATATTAACTTGGAGTTTAAATTATGTTATACAATAAACAAGTACTGACGCAAGTGCAACAGCTTAAGCTTTCCAATTCTTGGATTACTTTCTTATCAGCCCTGTTAGCGCAAAGTGACACCTCGTCGTGGAATTTCAATGAAACGGCTTTTTAGGATCTAAAAAGCTCATCAAAATCTGCCAATTCGTTTTCACAATGCAGCAATTTTAAAATGATGCTAAATTGGTGTTTTTTCGTTTTTTTTTTGTCGAGCAGTTTATATCTTCTTTCTGTGTAGATTATAAGATACCTGCACCAAAGACAGAAAAGGCGAGAACACGTTTGTGTTAATTATTCTTGCTATAATTACTTTTTAACATTTAATCAAAGAATACAGTGGTTAACATTTGCTTCACAATATAAAATTACTAGATTTTAAACATATTGAATATATAGTAGAGTGCCCAACGCAGTAAAATCCTTCTATAAATGGTTTTTGGTGGGCACCTCGGGGTTACAAGCTGAAATTTTCACAGAATGAAGGCTTTATTTTATTAATTCAAAATCCGAAGGTAATAAAAATTCAGAACGGGCAAAAGGGCAGTATACCTAAAAATCGAGATTATTATATGAACGTGTAGGATATTAAATTATGAATGTTTTCATATAAAATTCATCTACATTTTTGTACGAATTATATTTTTTATCATTGCTTGGAATATGCAGATTACATTGGCCCTTACGGCAAAATAAATAAAAAAATCGAAATATCTCCCTTCGAACCTGGGAAAAATCTGATTGAAATAAAATCATTTTTGAATTCACCTCGCATTCTCTCCGAAATGAACGCTCAAATCAAAAATTTTTATTCTTGCAAAAAGTTTGCCTTAAGTATCTAGAATATATAGGTGCAACAATATTTATTTTTTGCTCAAATGGTAATGGAAAAATAGAATTAAATGTAAAAAAAGTAATTTTCTTTTAGCCGCGACCGTCCGATCTCGCGCTGCATGAGTACTCTCGCATCTCACTTTTTTCCAGAGCTTCCTCTCTCTCTCTCGCCTATTGTACAATACAATAAGTGCTTTTACACCATTACGGGTTACAATACTAATAATAATAATAGCTATTATTATTTGAATAAAGTCAATGAAGACATTTTCGATTATCCTTAAATTTATTTTTCCTATGCGCTGCTAGGTGATAAAGTAGTAGAAAAAAATCATATACTTAATGCAACTGCTATTAAAAAAAAGACTAGCTTTGATTCAGAATAGAAAAACTCAAAATGTAAAAAAATCTTTATAATAACAAAATTTATTTATAATTCAGGAATAGACACAATGACTTCAATATGCCTTCCAGTATTTTTTTTTTGCATGATCCTATGCAACCTATTTAATTTATATATATAATAAAAAATTATTTGATTAAGTTTTATTATGTACCAATTTAATCTAATAATAAGTTACCTTTTTTACATCCAAAACAGTAGAATTAATTTATCCACTCTGTTTTTAGTTAAAAAAAAACAGTTAACGAACTTTTTATCTGAACAAACACTCTCATAAAACGAATTTCAAGTTCGCACCTATAGTGGGGGATTCACCAATACTTTTGATAAGAAAACAAATTGCGAACCAATTGACAACAAATTACTGTCCTCTATAGTCATGAAGAAGCTGATACTAGGATTTTGTTGCATATACTCTCTGCTAAACATTGTATTATTTGACATGCATAGTGGACTCCAATGACACTGATGTACTTGTACTTCTGGTACATTTTAAAAATATATATTTCTAGAGAATTTGGGTAAAATGTGGAAGAGGAAATTCGCTGCGATATTTGGCCGTTCATGACATCAACCTAGAAGAAAAGCTTGCAAAAAATTCACCTGCATTTCATGCTCTAACGGGTTGTCATACAACCAGCCAGTTTTCAGGATTAGGAAAAATTAAATGTTGGAAAATGTATCTAAATTATTCCGATTATTTAGACGGTATTGGGGTCCAGGAATTTTCAGATGGCATGTTCAATAACATAGAGAAATTTATCATAAAATTATTTTCAACAAATCCAAACATTTCGCCTATTAATATTTTCAGGACACTATTGGCCTCTTCATCGCTAATTGAAAAAACTAGCCCCTACAAAAAATAGTTTAAAAGTTCGCAGTCTGAGAGCATATTATCAAACTAAGGTGTGCTTCAGTTCTTTAGAACCAAATCCCCTATTACCAGGTGACAGAATGCGGATGGAAACTTGAGGAGGCAAATTATCCCCAATTCTAGCAACACCAGCATTTCCTTCGGATGTAAAAGTATTTATTGCATATGGATGTAAAAAAGGTAAATTATTATTAGATTAAATAGGTACATAATAAAACTTAATCAAATAATTTTGTATTAGATTGTATGGAAGCAAGCTTGTACACGTAGAAGAAATTGCATAGTATCATGCAAAAAAAATTACTGGAAGGCAATATTGAAGTCATTATGTCTATTCCTGAAGAAGATACAGACACTGAAGATAAATATATTTTGATACTAGAAAGATTTTTTTTTACATTTTGAGTTTTTCTATTCTGAATAAAAGCTAGTCCTTTTTTTAATAGCAGTTGCATTAAGTATATGATTTTTTTCTACTTCTTTATTACCTAGCAGCGTATAGGAAAAATAAATTTAAGTATAATCGAAAATGTCTTCATTGACTTTATTCAAATAATAATAGCTATTATTATTATTAGTATTCTAACCCGTAATATTGTAAAAGCACTTATTGTATTGTACAATAGGCGAGAGAGAGAGGAAGCTATGGAGAAAAGTGAGATACAAGAGTACTCGGGCAGCGCGAGATCGGACGGTCGCGGCTAGAAGAAAATTACTTTTTTACATTTAATTCTATTTTTCCGTTACCATTTGAGAAAAAAATGTATTCATGCACCTATGTATTCTAAATACTTAGGCAAACTTCTTGCAAGAATAATTTTTTTATTTGAGCCTTCATTTCGGAGAGAATGCGAGGTGAATACAAAAATGAGTATATTTCAATCAGATTTTGCTCAGGTTGGAAGGGAGATATCGCAATTTTTTATTTATTTTGCCGTAAGGGCCAATGTAATCTACATTTTTCAAGCAATGATAAAAAATATAATTTGTACAAAATGTAATGTGTGTGAATTTTATATGAATACATTCATAAATTAATATCCTACCCGTTCATATAATAATCTCGATTTTTAGGTATACTAACTGCCCTTTTGCCCGTTATGATTTTTTATTACCTTCGGATTTTGAATTAATATAATAAAACCTTCATTCTGTGAAAATTTCAGCTTGTAACCCCGAGGTGCCCACACAAGTCAAAATAAGTTATAAGTAGCACTCTACTAATATGTTTAGGTTTATATTGCAGAAAAGCAGTATTATTTAGAAACTTTTGCGACCATAACCTCTCTACCAAATCAAATCAAAATTGTTTTTGGGTAGTAGAGATAGATCAAACTATCTATCATACGTTGACGTTATCTTGAGTGATACGGTGCATTAATAACGCTAACCAGCCCGGGTGTTTACAAAGAGATTGCGGTAATGTAAACTTCGGTGTTAACGTTATTTTTTGTGGTTCGATTTCCTTTGCTTTTGAGTTCTTATGACTAATTGTAGGCATTTTAAGAGAAATGTTTTAAAATGTAGTAAATATGTATAAATACATGACTAGATGATGATAAATATTAATTTTTCAGTTCCACGTATTAAGGTGGAAGATAACCATGGAGTCCTATTTCTATGAAGATAACAAAGAGAAATTGCTGTTTGAGCATTACCACTAGCAACCATTTATCAACACAATCGAATTTGTCCAAAGTGTTCCATACAAACTCTTTGAGAAAAATCGCGATCAAAATTTAAACAGGTATAGCAAATATTTAGCATCTAGCACCGAATTATAGTTTAATCGGAAGACCCAATGGCAAAATTGCATTCAATTAATTAAAGAATGCTGACACCGTAAGTTCCAATTTTGTGTACCATTTCTATATTCTAGTACTAGTTTAAAAAGAAATATTTAATACTAAACAAACTGTAGAGCTTACGAATATTATAAGAATCTTTAGTCGTTCCCTTCTAGTTTTGAGAACCATTTATGGCTAACTCTATAAAAATTAATTGCATATCCCATTTTTGTGCAGATACGTTTTCCATCAAAGGTAACAGTCGTGTTATGGGCTGGGTTTACTGTACTAACATTTCGCCTAGGGAGCCGCTGCCAGAGTGTGGTAATAAGCTAAGGGGCTGCGGCGCAGGTGCTACGCGCCTGCGTTAACACCAACGAAAGGGAACGGCGCGTGGCCGATCGGCGCCCTCCTTAACCAGGGGCTTGTGGAACTCCCGTCCGGGTCTCGAATGGATTGTAGCCCAACAGTGTTCACAGTAGTACTAAAAAAATAGTAAAATATTAGTTTAATATTTCTCAACCTAGTAGTCAGTAACTGTAACCTTAGTTATAATGAAATGAGCGTAGGCCAAGCCACTTTTCGTTTTAAAATACTAATTAAGATTTCGAATTTAAAGGGAGCACACAATTTAAAGGAAGGATTTTTATAGTAAATCATTGGTTGACTCAAATATGTTCAGGTATTTTCTGTTATGACCTAGTAATTTAAAAACTCACAAGACAAATACAATATGACATAATAAAAAGACACTAACTAGCATTATTAACACTTATCCAGCTGTGATTCACTTTTTAGCTGACTCTCCACCAAGCTTAAATACCATCTGGTAAAACGGTAAGATAAATTCTACATGCTCCAATAAATGAAATACAGATTGGCATTCTCACTGAGTTTTAATGAGAGCTTCAGATAAATATCAAGGATTCACATCAATTATGCTCTTATAAATACAGGTAACCTAATCATTATGAATTAGAGCTAAACTACTCTCTAGGTCTTAATCTAATCAGTAACCTGCAATCCAAGCCTTAATAGATTTTTGTACACCTTCTCTCACGACGAGTGATGAATTTCAAACAGCGTTTCATGTAGTACTTTTCCGATCCCGACTTCCCATATTTTTAGACAGTGACGTGCTGCTGCGTAAAAATTATTTTCAGACTGTCTTTCTCCCAAAGATTTTTAGCTTTTTATACCATCTTTCAACGCTTGTTAATTTGTTTTTCTCCTTTAAAAATCTGGATTCTGCAGGTGTATTAAAATGTTTTTACTAAGAACACTTAAAATTCCTAAGTCGCCGGAAATTTTAATGTGGCAATTAGCGTTTTAACATGTTTTGTAAATTCCAACCTCGGTTTTAGCACGGCGACATGTTTCAAGTTAGGATAATTAAAATTGGTTATTCCAGTTAACATGATTTTGGCATTTTGATCCCAGGTCCTTGCTCGCTAACTATTCTTAACAGAAGTGCCCCCTGGCCAAGGTTTTCTTTTTAGAGCAAAGTGAGCAATCTGTTTGTGAAGCGCGCAACTAGTGGGTGATATTCTTTCTAGTTAGTTCATCTAGTTCCGCGTTATAATGCAGTCGAAAAAAAAGTCGGCTGCACTTCGAGTCTTATTCCGGTTCTAGTGAAGTTAAACATAATGCCGTTTATTTGAAATCTATTCCAATAGTAAGTTATGGGCGAATGAGAATTACCCATGCTTTTACGGTCCAGTGAATTCCTTTCAACCAGTCTTGTCATGCAGATTCGGGTTCGATTCCCGTCGGTGACAATGCCTGGTGTTTTAAGACTATGTTTTTTTTTAATGTTTGTTAGTTTTGTTTGGTTGCGCCCCCAGAGCAAGCGAAGCGAGCGGAAGTGAAATATTATAATACTTCTGAAAATAATTTGTCGATAAAAACTAACATAATCCGTCAATTACCAAATCACGGAAGAAATAATAAAGATAATGGCTGTTCATTCGTGTTATTCCTACTCCGTTCCGCTAGTAGCTCATACATCATTAAGTACTTCATTACGCGCAAAAGGAACTAACCCAGATTAAAACTAAAAACCTCAGTATGTTTTAGTTTCGGTTGTACTAAAGCGTAGAAGGACCACATTTGGTTTTGTCAACTAAGTATCCATAACTTATCATTTTTCTGTCATATCGTATTCCAGTCGGTGACAATGCCTGGTGTTTTAAGACTATGTTTTTTTTAATGTCTGTTAGTTTTGTTTGGTTGCGCCCCCAGAGCAAGCGAAGCGAGCGGAGGGTCATGCGTGAAGTGAAATATTATAATACTTCTGAAAATAATTTGTCGATAAAAACTAACTTAATCCGTCAATTACCAAATCACGGAAGAAATAATCAAGATAATGGCTGTTCATTCGTGTTACTCCTACTCCGTTCCGCTAGTAGCTCATACATCATTAAGTACTTCATTACGCGCAAAAGGAACTAACCCAGATTAAAACTAAAAACCTCAGTATGTTTTAGTTTCGGTTGTACTAAAGCGTAGAAGGACCACATTTAGTTTTGTCAACTAAGTATCCATAACTTATCATTTTTCTGTCATATCGTACTGGGTGTACAGATGACATATTATACGCCTTTCGAGAAAAAGTTATGTTAATAAATCTTGCTATATTTTGGTACGTGGCTTATAATAAATAAATAAATAAATAGTCATACATTTCCAACAGGTCCGAGGGCGCTATTACAGGAAATTCAAATTAGTAAGTACATGAGGGTAGTAAATAAAATCCTACAAATTACATACTGTTACTAAGTAATCATGCAGACGCATAAAAAGTTACGATTATAATAATAACAACAAATCACAACGAAAAAGAAAGAGATATATAATTCACAGAACAAACAAAAGAACTACATGCCTCACGGAGGTACCTCAAGATGCAAAAAGAGGAAATACTGTTGAAATTGTGGCACATTTTGTAAATGGGGCTTTGGGACATTTGACACAATGGGCAAATGCAAGGGCGAAAGTCGGTCTATGTCTGGCATTACTGCGGGGTAGGTGCTCCAATAGAAATCATCAGTCAATTTTTGAGGAAAGAAGCTTACGGAGAAATGATAGTGACTGAGAGTCACGACGAACCGCCAATGGCAGCTCTGCAAATCTATAATAGTCAGGATAAGGTCATGCTCCAGACCCCGCTGAGGGTAAATGCGATTCTCCCTGAACATTAAATATTTTAGGTAGCGCCTCTAGACAGACTCCACTGAGTGACCCTGGCAGTTCAATATAGGCGAGCAAACAACCACAGTCCAACTTTGATCTTGCGAAGGAGTAGTACAGGTAGTGGAAGCGGTACATCGAAATAACAGAACAAAAACCGCAAATTGGCATACAAGCAAGCCGTTTGGTACACATGCACTTTAGACCCAATTGGACATTTTGGCCCGAAGTACAGGCGATTATTGTGTTGTTGGTGTGACAAAAATAGCCAACAGTGTTGGTGTTCTCAGAACTGTTGTGGCCAGGGACCTCTATTTATACTATATATCTCGGTCTCCATCAGGTAACTTTGACAATTTCCTTGATGGGTTGGAAGATTTTCTGACTGGACTATCCATTACTGATAAATGTATTATCACTGGTGACTTTAATGTAAGGTTTTACCGACTGCCAGAGTCAGTCTCGTAGAGTTGTTGACCTCTTCTCCAGTTTTGGATTTAATCCATCAATAAAAGAGCCCACCAGGGGTAAAAATTTCCTGGATAATGTTTTTACAAATATTCCTGGATCCTCATATATGGCTACTGTTAGTGATGTCTCTCTGTCAGACCATCTGGGTATTATCTTTCCATTCAAACAGAGTTCATTCAATATGGGTGAGGCTGCACGTGTCAGCTATCGTCCTATAACAGACTTGGGTTTACTGAATTTCTACAACTCAGTGGAGACAATAGTTGGGATTATATGCTTAGTTCTGATGATGTTAATGCTTTGTGGATACTCTTATTGATGCCTACCTTAGTTCTTTTGAGTTGGAATTCAAATCAGTTAACACAGCCAGGACTGCCAGGAGCTCAGGGGCGGCCCGGGCGTCTAAGTGGTTTGACAGTTCTCTGAGAGAAATGGAAAGATTTTGCCTTTTAATGCAGGTTAACCAGAAGTATCCCTGCTTGGTGTCTACTGAAACTGTGCGGAACTACCGCGCTGATTATCGCAGGAAGATTCAAGTGAATAAAGTGGAGGCAAATGATAAATTTATAAATCAAGCTAGTAATCCGTCTCAAGCCATGTTGAAAGTCATAATTTGCCAAGTGATTGATTCCATGAAGAATAGTCCAAGCAGAGACCAATTTGACTTCAATATGCGGCTCATTAAAACTATAAAAACTTGATTATTGTTCCCTTGACGAGATTAATTAACATGGCTATCACAAGGGCATATTTTCTGATTGTCTCAAAGCCGCAAAAGTCATACCGATACATAAAAAAGGTTCAAAGTTGGGCCCTGAGAATTATTGCCCAATTTCTCTAGTCCAAATTTTTGGTAAAATTCTTGAGACCTTACTGAAGAGTCAAATTGAGGATTACTTTGAACAAAATTCCTTGTTTTATGTTAAGCAACATGGCTTTAGACATCAACACTCAACCGATTCAGCGCTCAGGAACTTGTGTGACAAAATTCTGTGTGTGGGGTTTGAATGCAGTTTGCACACTGAGGCAACATTGTACGATTTGTCAAGAGCTTAAGATTGTGAAGAGCATATTATACTTCTTCAGAAGCTCGCTTACTACAGATTTCACAATAAAAGTATTAAACTGCTCCAGTCTTACTTATAAAGCAGGAGTCAATATGTTAATTTTGAGGGTGGTAAGTCCCAGAGTGCGTTTTGTTGACACATGGTGTACCGCAGGGCTCGGTGATGGGACCCGTTTTTTTTCTGGTGTATGTCAATGATCTACCCAGCTGTCATCCTGGGTCTGCATTATATCTTTATGCTGATGACACATCTTTGATTGCTAATGCATGGTAGCCTGTCCAGCCTTGGTATCACAGCTGATCAGAGTTTGTTGTTGACACATGGTGTACCGCAGGGCTCGGTGCTGGGACCCGTTCTTTTTCTGGTGTATGTCAATGATCTACCCAGCTTTCATCCTGGGTCTGCATTCTATCTTTATGCTGATGACACAACATCTTTGATTGCTGATGCATGGTAGCCTGTCCAGCCTTGATATTACATCTGCTCAGTCATGCACTGGACTGAGGGAGTGGGCGGTATCAAATCGATTAAGCTTAAATGAGTCCTAAACCCAGAATATAATTTTCTCCCTTAGAGATTGTAGTTTTTGTCAACAAATTCTAGATGAAATCATAGCTTTTCTAGGTATCACCCTGGATGCGGGATTGACCTGGCAGTCACATGTTGAGGAACTCTCGTCCAAATTATCAAGGTGCATATTCCTAATAAGAAATTTGTCCACCTCAGTTTCAGCTTGTACACTCAGAAGTGCATATTTTGGATACTTCCACTCCATAGTGGCATACTGTTTGTTTAATTGGGGCCACTCTGTCCATATGTTCAAAATATTTGCATTACAACGCAGATGTATAAGAGTGTTGGCTAATCTGGGCTATAGAGAATGCTGCAGATTGCAATTCGGAAATCTGAGAATTCTTACCCCGCCTTGTGCTTATATTCTCCTAGGCCTACTATTTGTCAGGGAAAACCTTGAGAAGTTTATGACTGATGAACCTGATGTTTACTCATACTGCACTAGGAACAACGGCTCCTCGGTGCCAAGGTATCAGAGGCTTTATAGATCCCGTAATGGCACATCTTATTATGGGATACAGTTTTTTAATGTGTTGCCTGTCTCCGTTAAGGATCTGCCCCTTACTGCATTCAAGGCCAAGATTAAGGAGTATTTAATTGATACTCATTTGAGGATTACCTCCAGTCCAACTTTACTGACCTCCTGTAACCTGACTATTTATGTCTTGTGTTCTGTGTTGTTCTTAGTTGCATTGTTAGTTTTGAGTATTTTTAGATGTGAATAATTTTTGTTAGTCATAAGTTTTATTGTATTTTTCAGGGTATTGCCTTTTATATTTTTTGACTTGTGTAAGAGTACTTTACTTAAAAAAAATAAATAATATTAATATTCTGAGGCAAAGAGACCACTCGTGACAGAAGGCGTGCTGGAGTTCAGCAGAAGGATATTCTGGAATGAGATAAAAATATTGATGCACACCCTCAAAATTTAACAACTCTTCGCCACTAGTACTTCCTATTATTTATTCTAGGCATTCTTCCATAAAATTGGAAGGTGTATTTAAAACATTCGGCAAGTAAAAAGGAACTCTTCAGTTTCACAAAACCTGGCTACGTCGCTAGGACAATTTCGAGTTGTGACAAATGATCATACTAGTATAATATCGTCAGCGGACTCTTCTTCCCAGTTACATGCTGTTAATATCTCTGAAATGGAAGAAGCTAATGGGAGAATATTTCTTCAGGTAAGAGATATGGTTGCCCAGTGAATAAGCTCAGTTCTTATTTGCTGTTCCGTTCCGACTCAGACGTGGTTGTTATCGGAATATCTCATTTTAACGAGCTTCAAGATCACGGCTTGAAAGAGTTGTGGGTTTAATTGGCAAATAAAATTTTTTGATATTAATAAATATTCACAGTGGTGCTTCTACGTCTCCGTGGGATTGTAGTTTTCTATATAATAGAGACAACAATCCAAATTTCATTAATATACAGGGTATTTATAGAAAATGACGCTTTGGTCCACCACTACTTATTGAACGGGCAACTATATAATTACGATATTTATTTATTTATTTATTTATTTATTTATCGACGGCAAACCATTTACAAATTAGGTAATATATATAATATAATAAAGCTATAACAACAACAAAGAACAATAAACTTATGTAACAACTAGCTATAACGACAAAGAAAAATAATCTTAACTCTAGCACAAGTACAACATTTTACATCACAAAAGCCGTTGCAAGTCTTTTTTAAATTTTGGTATCTTTGAATTAAAAAAAGTTAACACAATTTAACAAATTATTTGCCTCACGACACAAACGAGTAATAGGTTCATTAGAGCCATAATTGGTGCGGTGAAAAGGAACAAGAAAAATGTCAGACTGTCTGTTTCCAGATGGTATTCTTAAATTAATTAAAGCCAATAGTTGTGGACAGTCAATGATACCATTCAAAACTTTATAAAAGAAACACATGTCAATTAAAACTCGCCTTGTCTCCAATGTATGTAAGGACAGACTGCTCCTTATCCAATTGTATTCATACTCCTCCCTTTGATAGCCACATCTGAAAGCTACAACCTTTAAAAACTTGTTCTGAACTCTTTCCACCTGATGGACCCAGCAGTTGTAAGAAGCAGACCAAATAACAGAACAATACTCCAAAATGGGGCGCACCAAGGAACAAAACATTTTTTGAAATGTAAATATGGAAAAATCATGAGTAGATCGCTGCACAAACCCAAGTACCTTCATAGCCCTAGAAGAAATGCTATTAATATGACTTGAAAAGGATAATCTGGAATCCATCAAGACACCAAGATCAGAAATTTATGTTTTAGAATCAAGAGATATATTATTAATTTTGTAAGGAAACTCAATGGGATTTCTGAGTCTAGAAAATGAGATTTTGTGGCACTTTGCAATATTCAGTGTCATCCCATTCACCTCACACCATTCAAGGAAGGAATTCAAGTCCTTCTGAAGACAAAGGGCATCCAGAATAGTTCCAACTACTATAAAAAACTTGATGTCATCAGCAAATAATAAGGCTCTACATTTCGGAGGAGTAAGAACATCCATCAAAAACAGGCAAAATAGTATAGGACCACAATGAGAGCCCTGAGGCACTCCAGAAGTTACTTCAATCTCAAGAGAGGTAGAGCCACCAATCTTCACCATCTGGGTTCTCCCTGTTACAAAACTATAAATCCAAGATAGAAAAGGATCCAAAATTCCCAATGCGCGGAGCTTACAATAAAGAATACTATGGTTGACCCGATCACATGCCTTTGAAAAGTCCACATACACTGAGTCAACCTGAAAGCCACTTTCAAGAGTTTTAGTAGATATATGGTTAACATATAGCGCTAGGTTTGAATCAGTGGACCTACCCTTCATGAATCCAAACTGCTCAGAACTAATCACATTTCTGGAAGCCCATGATACTTGTTTGCTCACCAAGTGGTCAAGAAGCTTAGGAAATATCGACTGATTGCAAACTGCACGGTAGTTGGTTGCATCATCTCTAGCATCTGACTTGTAGACTGGCTTCAGAAAACTTCTCCTCCAAAGGCCCGGAAAAATACCTGTCATTATTGATTTGTTAAAAATTACTGTTACCGGTAGTGTTAGTAAACAGATGCATTTTTTATAAAGAATGCAGGAATCCCATCAGACCCTGCACCTAAAGTATTTTTAAGACCCTGAATAGAATCAAAAACCTCAGTAACTGAAAATTCCATCTTGTTTAAAGTCACCACATTATCAAATTGAAAATCAGGCACAACATTCACGTCGTCCCTGGAATACACAGAGGAAAAGTACTCCGCAAAGAGATCAGCGATCCCCTCAGGATCTTCAGCAGTAGCTCCATTAAAAGATAGCCTCTGAGGAAGGCCTGAACCACCCTTTCTACTATTTATGTAGGACCAAAAATAACGTGGATTATCTGACAGATTATGCTCAATTTTATTAATATATTGTTCATAGCAAATTTTATGAAGCCTCTCACACTGATCTCTCAGAGCTGAAAATGGCAATAGTCAACCTGACTATGGCTCATTTTAAACTTTTTATGAGCCTTTTTCTTAAAAATTATGCAATTAAGCTCTGCAGAAAACCAACTTGGGAAGAGAGATGAACGATACCTCTTTAAAAATGAAAGTGTTTACCAAACTATAGATGATATTATAGACTTCTGAAACCATCTCATCCACCGATCCACCCTCAAACAGAGTATCTTAGTTTACGCTTGCCAAGCAGTCATTAATTGACAAATAGTCCCCATCCTTAAAATCAAAGAAAAATTCCTCAACCTTGCCTCAGAGGGCTGCTCCTGTGAAATCACAAAATTCAATGCCGTATGACTCAAGCTATTCTCAAAAATCATGTCAATAGCTGGGGATATACAGAGGTTTTCAAAATTACTAAAGACTAAGTCCAACTGAACTCCATAACTGTTAACGACTTGACTATTCTGGAAAAAGTTGTAAAACCCGAAGTTGTTTGCAATGCAATGTGCATGATCATTTTCTGGATATTCAACAGTTAAACCCATATTGACATTACCCCAATTGGCTCTTGGTAACCCAAACTACCCTGATACATTTGATATAAAACTCAACAGTCTGACAGTGATCCTCATAGGCCTGCAAAGGAGATGGAGACGGAATGTAAATGCAACCCAAAATAAGATTTTGATTTCTCAACTTTAAAGAAATGTAAATTTGATAAATATCTGATCCCACAGTCGGGATCAGAATCAAATGTGAAGATAAGGTTTTTCTTACCGCAATCAACACACCACCCCCACGCTCCTTTGCAGTATATTAAAATTATAACTTGCATTTTCCTACCGAGATCCACATAATCTTGATCTTTTGTATCTAAAATCACTGAATTTTGGTGATTTATTTTAAAAGAAACCTGCGGTGTATCGGATTATGTTGAGGACCAAGGCCTAATGGTTCATAAATCAATACATAGTAACTACAACTTAATAAGCAAATGTAAATTTATGTACGTAAACACATGGAGCTTTAAATAACACAAATGTAACAAGGCTGGTCTTAAATTATCCTTATTTACAATTTCATATGAGCTCGAATAAAACGAAACAGAACAAAAATATTCCTATGTTTTGTAAACAGTTTCTCATCATTCCTATTCTATTGCAAAACACGTATGGTTTAATCAGTGAACATATATTGTGTTTTCGTTTTCTTATCATTAGTCGAGTTAAACATTCCTCAACCTGGGGCATTCCCATGATCACGCACCAGAAGTGAAACTTTATCCCAGCAAAGAAGAACAATATTTTTATCGTTCTTATTTTATACAAATTCGCTTACACGAATGGTAGAACATACTATACATGAAACCCCGGGTATGTTCAACGATGGTATATACTTTCCAGATTATCATATCATCTGACATCAACTTCCGGTTTAATCGGAAGTTCACAGTTCCCGATTTTCAGGTACAGGATTATGAAAACCTAAGACAGAAAAGAGCAAACAGTTTCGCAGTTGAGCCGTTTAGATTCTACAGCTTGTCATATTGTGAAAAATTTCAAATGTCAAACGCCAATCTTCTGAAAACAGGTGCATTTAGTTATAGAGTATGTTATATCAGATATGCGTAGAAGCGTAGAATATTTAAAGGATTCCATAAAAAAATGTGTGGTTGTGGACCACAGAGGTGAAACTTCATCCGAACAAAGCTGAATAATATTTTCATCTTATGCAAATTCAGTGACACGAATGGTAGATGATACGATGATACTATACATTTTTTTTGTACAAATTCGTTTACACCAATGGTAGAACGTACTATTCTTGTCTGAGGAAGATAAGCGAATTGGACGCGGAAGACGTGGAAGAGACGAAGATAAAAGATGGTTACCCCATGCTTAATGCTTGGTTTGAATTGTTGACGGGCCGGTATCAAAGTTCGCTTCGCCGATCTCCCTCTTTACTTTCGTCACCGTTCATCGTATCACACATTTTGTAACTTTTGGAACACGTTTCTCCGCTTAATCTCCAGGTACAGTACAGTTTCACATCAAAAATTGTAGCCCCATCATGCCATACTTTTTTGAGACATCCTCTGGGTGTTTGAAAATAATTTCCTAAGATACGCCGTTATGCATATATAAGGTTAGCACTAGAAAGACATTTTTAACATATGATATAAGAGCTAAAAGAGCTTGACGGACTAATAGTGCGGACTCTGTATATGGCGTTTCAAAATTTTTATATAAAATGTGTTCTCTCCAGACACTTTCTCCATTATGTTAATGGAAACTTAAATTTTAATGAGCTCTTATTTTAAATACAATAAAGGAAATATATACGAATAAATATAAATAAATAATTACCTGTAGGCAAGTCACATTGGCGCAGAAAAATGGAGCAAATTTGCCTCCACATCTTTGACCCTGGCACTCATCACACATTTGGTCATCCAGTACGTATGGCTTGACTTCTACCCTTTTATCGATGTCGCCGTGTTGTAACTGAACGAATCTAGCACTTATTGCCGCTATATAGCTTTGTTGATTGCTGAAAGCCACCCTTCCAGCGCCTTTGGGATATTTCAACTCTGGATCGGTGTCTATGCCCGCATAACACACACCGCCATAGAGCCTATCCATTATCATCGCTAATTCAACTGAAATTTACGTTATAGGTGTTAAAATAGGTTTTTAATATTATAAAATGCAACAATTATATATAGTATCATTCAAAATATTTCTGCAATTAATGCTTCATACTACACCAGTACCACCAAACATTAACAACAGACTGGAAGGTTTACTCTAAGCCCCGCCCCCAGTATTTCCCTCCTTGCCCCGTCCTGGAACCTGATGAAATGCTGGTTAACCGCTCAGGTCTCGTGCCACGATTCACCCCATCTCGTCTAAAGTCTGACGTCTCGCCTTTGTAAGCGCTACATCAAAAGCGCCGACTGAGAGTGGACCTTCTAGTCTCATGTTAATGTTCGGTGCCAGTACCTAGCAAGTGGAGCATTCTAAGAATTAGTCGGTTAGCGATAAACATTTGATAATTATCGATTTTCAGCTAGAGAACGAAGAAGACAAGGAAGAGCACTCAATAAGAAGTGGTCAAATGATCAGATCGTCAATCGGCGCCTAAATAACTATCTTGCCTTCGTGGTAATGGAAACAATTATTCTTGAGTAGGGAAACCCTTCATGATCCAAAGGGATACACCAAATAGTACCGGGTCTGAGGTTGGTGTAGAGTGCCAAAGCACACTAATCAAGACAAAACCACCTGATATATATTGGTAGGGCACTGATGCAGACTGAGAATACGTTTAACCTTATGAATACAGAACACGTTTTCATCTGGGTAGGTGCTAGTCATATAACTGAGAAACTGAACCATCCAGCAAGAAAATGACCTTAGCTATCCCCAGGAATACATGACGACACTAACGGACTAAGGAACCATTTGGAACTATTGTCCACAGAAGATTCTGACTGTAGGTAGTTTAGGGAATAAGAGAAACATCTCACTTATGACCTTGGTGGGTGTTGTCCAAGTATAGAAATTTTTCATCGAGATAGTAATTGTACTGATAACTAAGAAAACATTATGTCCTGTTGGACAGAGAAGAAGGTTTCATCTGCAGGAAGTAGGAGAAACAATGCATTCTTCGTTATCAGTAGGTGGCTACACGTTGGTGTCGGCGAGACCGATTTGTGACAGACAATTTTCTGGTAGTTATTCAGCGATGAATGGAAACAATCCTTCGAAATGTGAATAAGAAACTGATGAATACGGGAATATTTGGTCATATTGGACATATAACATGCCGTTTGCAGATAGTTTGGGGAGTAGCAGTAGCAATATTTTACGGTAGGTGCCAAATGTTAGTAAGACTGAGACAGCACACCCACAAGACAAAACTGATTTGGTTTAATGACCTGATACCTATCCAGGGATATATGGAAATAATACGTTAAAATAATAATAGGGTATTGACTATTAAATAGATATTTTAGTGTTTAACCCAGTGGGGGGAGCTGGAGAAATGTACTTGGTAGGCTTTCAACCATTATACTCCAGAGAAATAAGACTTCCTCTGCGGAATGAGGCCGAACAAGCTGAATTTTTGCAGAGACCTTCGTTTTGATGTTCTAATGAAGCACAAAAATATCTCATATGCCTACCCTTGTGCGTCTTGAGATATCGAAGGTCAAAGGTCATTAAAATCGTTTTTTCGCGTAAATCTCGCTTCCAGTGCATCTGACGTCGTAAGAACCCATAACAAAACTTACGTAAAATAGTATTCTCTACAAAATTATTCATATACATTTTTTTCGTACGAAGAACCGTTTTCGAGATATAGCATGATAAACCGGGAGCGCGCATTCGTAATAGGTAATACTGTATTATACTGCAGAGCTATAAATATAAAAGCACTTTCATTAATCTGTTAGACTGGAAAATTAAATTCCCATTATTAAAGCCGTTCAAAATTTGTTTATTTATAAAAAAAAATATTTAATAAATAATTAATAACAAAAAATACATTTTTTTCCACACCACTTTTAAAGTAGAATGCAAGGCGCGTTTTTTTTTTTGACATGGTATCCCCAGTAGGCCTAATCCATGTTTTCGATCTTAGGAAAAGTTTTTTAACATTAATCTATCATTTTTTGCACTTGGGGCTACGCGCCTTATGTTTCCTTACCTTCCTCCTCGTGTTCGTGGGGTTCCACTAGCACCTCTATCAACATTCGTTGCTGTTGGCAAAACCTCTTCAGGCTCAAGGTCATTGAAGTCTTCGATGTTTTGCAACTCTGCTGACGGGTTCAGGCAGGCCTGTCCGAATGCGCGCTCCCGCTTTATCATGCTATATCTCGAAAACGGTTCGTCGTACGAACCACAAGCTTTGGAGCATGGCAGCCCGACTTTTCTACACCCGCACTGCGCACCACTACCCCTTTGTACAATTTTATTACAGAATATTGTATTTAATAGTTCGTCTGGAGAAGGTGGCAGTAGTGTTGTTTTCGGCTGTAATATGTCATTTTTTAAATCCCAACCCCATTCTTCGGGTTGTAGATTTTTCCCTAGCCAAATCTGTACTTGGTAGTAGACCCGATAAATATGCTATCGAGCTGATTCACTGGTAGGTGGAAGGGATGACAATTAAACAGGTCTATTAAGTCGTGTAGCCTTAATGAATTGGGTGTATCTAAATTTGTCAAGGTTCACTTCATCTTTTGGAGCACCATACATAGCTAACAGAAAACGCTTTCCGTTCTGAAATACTGTATCTGGCGGGCAATTTTCTGCTTGAAATATTTCAGCCGAGTGAGTCAAATCGGGATGTTTCTCAAACATTGTCATAACCTGAAGTTTTCCTTTGTTGAATAGTGCCTATGTAGTGTCGCATCCAGTGAGGGCATGCAAAAACAAAATATGTTCTTTGTAAAGACGATATTTGCCGAGATTTTTAGACGAATAAATTCGTGTTGATGTAGTCCCATACCAATTTTCTCTAAGAAAATTTGTCGGTGATGTGACTGGGTTCGTCCTATTAAGAGAAAAAGCAACTCAATGTCTTCTCCAATGATGACGGCGGTTCTTTCGTTTTCCGATATTTCCATGGCTGTTTCGATGATTAGAACATCTGCATCATCCTTGGCTTGTTTTGTAGCGATGTTGGCAGCTTGTAGTTGTTCAATAAGCATTTCAATAAATTCTTTTTGTTGAATCGGTTTGATAAGAACTTTTCTTGGGTGACTGGCACAATCATTGTTGCATCAAAGCGAACTTCATAAGATGTAGACAGTGCAGTGCTTCGTCTTAATTGCTCCATTGCTTTTATATTTCTATAGTTGTCTGAGTATCCGTCAAATATAACAATTAGGTATATTAGAACCAAAATGCCTTTGCAAATATGTAACATATCTATCCAGAGTGTCGGAGAAAGTATCGTTTTTGTTCCATACGACACGATGTAGATATCCACCATCGATGACGTAGGTTACATTATCTTCATTGAGTTCAATATTGACAGGCTCCATCATATTATACAATTTTGATTTTGCGGTTTTTCGCATGCCTTCATTGTCAAATAGTGATGTTGGATATAAACTTAATTCATACTCAAAATATTTTTGCAGATGATCGTATAATACAGTACTACCTATTTCGAATGCGCGCTCCCGCTTTATCATGCTATATCTGGAAAACGGTTCGTCGTACGAAAAAAATATATATGAACAATTTTGTAGAGAATACTATTTTACGTAAGTTTTGTTATGGATTCTTACGACGTCAGATGCACTGGAAGTGAGATTTTCGCGAAAAACCGATTTTCATGACCTTTGACCTTCGATATCTCAAGACGCACAAGGGTAGGCATATGAGACTTTTTTGTGCTTCATTGGAACTTCAAAACGAAGGTCTCTGCAAAAATTCAGCTTGTTCGGCCTCATTCCGCAGATGGCCTCTCTTTTTACCTTATTTCCCTGGAGTATTAGCGCGATTGAGATAACAAATAAAATAAAAATCTATAGTAAATAGTTATTCAGGTAAGGTACGAGCAATTTTTATATCTCCTTTTCATGGAGATAGTCATAGGCCTGGGTACTCACGGCTGACAAGAGATTTAGCAAGACTGAGACCGAAACAAGATAATGTCCTGGTGCCTATCCAAGGTGTGCCATTGTGCCATTAAATGTTCTTGTTCATAGAATGTCAGCTGACTGCTACTGCTAAAGATACCATTTAGCACTCTCGGATATAGACGAACCTTCGATTTACGGAGGACATGAGGAGCAAAAAATATGATATTTTCAGGTGCCAAATGTTTGCTAGACTATGACTGGGTTACTAAGCAAGACGATGACCTGGTAGTTATTCAGGGCTAAGCAATCAGTTCCCTTTTGTATCGAAATAATAAACACATAAGAACCTTACATCTACAGGATAGAAGAACTTCTTTATAATTTATTTTTCTTAAAGATACATAAGATCTCCTATGAACAGTGGCATTCAAATGATAGAAAGCTGTCCTGAATAAATTGATGGTCATGATACCGGTGCTGAATTAGACGATCTTTCTGACTTTCCCAACTGCACTCAATATGGTGCTGTTTCTAGCATGACGTTGAGTAACTGACGGTAACACCACATTTTTAAGATTTCTAGGCGTTTGGTTAATGCAATAGTTACCGTCCAGCTTTTATTCCATGTAAAAAAGTGGAAATAAATCTATAGTAGATAGTTATTCAGGTTCATGGACACAATAATAGGCTTGGATACTCACAGCTGACAAGACACTTAGCCCTATTAGAAATAGAAGATTCCATCTACAGAATTACTGGGAATTAGGAAAAACATCTCTTCTCATTAGGTAGGTGTGAAACGATAGCAAGACTTAGAGTCAAACAAAATAATGTCCTGGTGCCAGGACTATCAGCCAATGCCCTTCCTCAAGGAATGCCAGCTGACTGCTAAACAGACATTTAGCACTCTCGGATATAGGAGAACCTTCGATTTAAAGAAAACACGAGGAGCAGAAGAGATAAATCCTTATATTTTTAAGTGCTAAGACTATGACTGAGATACTAAGCACACGATGACCTGGTATTTATCCAGGGCTTCTTCTTCGAGTGCCATGCAAATTCTTGCGTAGGCGTCCGTCATATGTATCTGTCAATTGCAGCATTTTGGAGTTCTTGAAAACTACTTATTCCCGTCCATTGTCTAATATTTCGCAACCACGAAAGCTTCCTTCTTCCTATTCCCCTCTTTTCTCCTTCGATCTTACCTTGAACGATAATGCGCTGGAATTCATAGCGTTCTCATCCTAAGTATGATATTTTTCTCCGTTTTATTACTTCGAAAAGCTCACGATCTTCTATTTGTGCTCTTCGAAGAACTTCTTCATTTCTAATGTAGTCTGCCCATGATATTCTCAGCATTCTTCTCAGACACCACATCTCGAATGCTTCCAACTTATTTTTTGAACTTGCTTTTAATGTCCAGGCCTCTACACCGTACAAAAGAACTGACCAAACGTAACATTTTAGAGTTCTGTATCTTAGTTTGAAGTTTAGATTTTTATTTGTGAGGAATTTTTTGAGTTTGAGGAAGCAGGTTGCTCTTGATTGTTCTATTCTACATCTAATCTCTTGTTCTGGGTCCCAATTTTGATTCAACATACATCCCAGATACTTAAATTGTGTCACTTGCTCAATATTCTTCTCACCTACCTGAATTCTGATTTGTGGAATATCAATCTTACTCACCATAAACTTCGTTTTTTATATTATCCAGGGCTAAAAACCATTAAGTTCCCTCTTGTATTGAAATAATAAACATAGAAGAAACACATAACTACAGGATAGAAGATACAACTCCTTTTTTCTTCTTAAAGATGCCTAAGTGTCTCCTATGACATGAATAGTGGCATTCATTGTCAGGTAGGTTTGAAATGATAGCAAGACTGAGACTCAAACATGATAATGTCCTGGTGCCTATGCAAGGACTATCAGCCAATGTTCTTGTTCAAGGAATGTCAGCTAACTGCTAAAGCCACATTTAGCACTCTGGTATATAGGAGAACCTTTGATTTAAAGAGAATATGAGGAGCAGACGATATAACTCTTATGATATTTTGAGGTGCTAAATGCTTGCAAGACTATGACTGAGATACTAAGCAAGACGATGACCTGGTAGTTATACACGGCTAAGCAATCAGTTCCCTTTCCCCTTTGTATCGAAGTAATAAACATAGAAGAACCTAACATCTACAGGATAGAAGATACAACTTCTTTATGATTTCTTCTTCTTAAAGATGCCTAAGGTCTCTTGTGAACAGTGGCTTTTATATTATAGAAAGCTGTCCTGAATAAATTGATAGTCATCATACCGGTGCTGAATTAGAGGATCTTTCTCACTTTCCCAACTGGTGTTGTTTCTAGCATGACGTTGAGTAACTGACGGTAGCACCACATTTTTAAGATTTCAGGGCGTTTGGTTAATGCAATAGGTACCCTCGAGCTTTTACCCTATGTAAAAAAGTGGAAAATACCTAGGATCTCTAGGATGCCTAGCTCTTATCCAATCGGGCTCGTAGAATTTTATTATCTTGGTAGGTGCTAAGCGTTGGCGATATTGAGACTTTAACCAAGACAATAATGACCTGGTAGGGATCGAGCGATATGAAATAATTAAGTTCTCTTAATAAGGAGATATTTAGCTCTGTTGGCCCTCTCTAAGGAGTAGTAGAATCCTCTCCTCATTATTTCGATAGATGCGAGGCGGAATCTTGATTAGAATGTTTGGAAGGTTCAAGTTAAAAACTAAACATTACACTTGGTTTATTTATTGATTTTAAACATCAAACACTTGAATGATGCATATCATTAATGTTTACTTACCAGCCTTAAGGGGTCGTGGAACACCACCGACGAAAACAGTTTTTCTAGGGTCAAGAGGCATGGACGCATCCAAGACGAAATCTGCGTCTGATAACCTCCATGGTCGAATTTGTACTGGTTTATCTTTGATTGTGGGCGAGGAAACGCATAGGTACAGTTTGTCTTCATCTGTTATACATGCGTCGATAAGACTTTGAACTGAATTTTCATCCTAAAATACAAATATGTAGTGAATTTTACAAATATGATTAAGTTTAAAATATATATAGCTAGCATGATAAAGAGAACATAGATTGAAACCCAATACAAATGTTATTTGATTTCCTTGAATAACTGACTTAAGTTATTTTTACGTGTTAAGCAATTTTGGGAGAAAAAAAAATAGTTTTCTTTGACATGCTTTATTCTACCCCAGAACAAGAAAAAAATCATTCCATATTTTATTAGTTAAATTTTGTCTGAAGTTTCCTGTGAAGTAATTTTCGCTCTTTAGTTTAAAACCATTTAAAGAGCTAGAAAGTATTTAGTGCAAAACAAAGGAAAATTTTTATTTTTCAAATGAAAGAAATAACTTATAAGCAACAATAAAAACAAGATTAAAAGAGAAACAAACGGTGCGTGTTTAAGATCGCACGACAGGAATAAAAACTTCAACAAAACGATTCTGAAAACTAAATAAAATAAACAAAAAAGTTTCTTGAAGAATGGTCCCGGAACCGAACCCGATACCTTAAGACCTTTGTCGAAAACGACATATACAGACCGGCATATACATATTTAATAGTTGATTATTATGACTATAATTTGGCAGTTAGGTAGATGATTATTCGAATTAATATATTACCGAATAACAAGGAGAAGAGGCTGATGCCTTGTTACTGAGCGTTTTTCTCTCGCTTGGCTGAAGTCGACTTAAGCCGACTTTACCTGAATGAGCGTGAAAGAGCCGAGCGTAATGCGTGACGGCTCAATTTGATTCAACACACCACACAGGAAAATGTGCTGAATGCACCAAAAATGTTTTCACTTCAGAAATATAATATTTCTTCAACTGATTAGTATATTTAACCTTAGATTATTTTCCTAAACCTAAATAACGATACATTTTCCTTAAAAATATATGAAAACACTTAGCAATTTGAACATTTATATGCGACAAAAATAGATGCAGCTCGACCATAAAGATTAGTAAAATATTATTTTTTTACATTTTATGGTAAGAATAATTGGATTTTTGTATTGTTATTTCATTTTGAGATTTACGAGGTGAGATTTAAGTCGAGTAGTGTCAGACCTAAAATTCTCTGTTATCCCCCTAATATGTTTTTCCCGGAAGGAATACCCAGAAAAAAATATTTCCAAAAACATCCCAAAGAAAAAATATTCCCTAATTTTTTTTTGGAAAATCCCTTAATTTGGCAACCCTGACAGAAAGGGAAAAGCTGGTGTGACTCAGTGTGCATTTCACGTTTTTATTGGTCGACACCAACATGCATGTATTTTATTCTTAGGGATCGTAACGAGTCCTACCTCCTGACGAGTCCTGGGCTGCGCGCGTTTGCATTTGCATTTTTTTATTCACTTCATGCGATGCCCTCCGCTCGCTTCGCTCACTCCGGGACGCACTAACTCAAACTAACCCAAGGCATGCCCAAATTCAAGAAAAAAAACGTTGTACAAACATAACCTTAATAAAGAGCATGTCTTGCCACTGAAATCGAACCCGGGCCGCCGTATCAGAAACACAGCATCTAACCACTGAGCCACGAGGCCCACTAAAAGTAATTCCCTGGACCATAAAGACATCTATTTGTCAGAAATGTGTATGTAAACGTAACAAGAACTTTACATAACCTCACAATCGCACACACCGATTTATCTCCTCGTAAAAAGCTCGAATATAACTTCCTAGTTGGTATTAATTTGGTTGTGTATTTATTCTAGTACTTTCAAATAAACTAAATATAGCCTTGATACAAACAAATCTCTAAAATCGACAAATAAATATCGGCGACCACTTGTTGATTGTTTATACATGAGGTGATTGATTACAATATCTTACTACCTTTTCCCCATGAGACTTAAGTATAAAAACTATGTTTATAAAGCGGTGTACGTGAATTGTCGTTAAATGATATACACGATATTGTTGGCTTCAATTCATCAAATCAAGCTTTTTTTTTTTTTGATTCTGGGTATTTATTGAGTTAGTGTTGCTTCTGAAGCGAGTGAAGGGCAATGCATGGTATTTTGTTTTATTGTTGAAGATACGTGATACGTGGATGTATCAATTAATCCGCAAGCGCACTTAATTTTTCATGTAATTTTTCAAAATTCACAATGCTTTTGCCTGGCGATTGTGAATTAATTTCATTATAAAGTGTTGGTCAGCCAGATCTCATAATTACGTGCCCGCAGGGGCACGTAATTATGAGATCTGCAGAGCTAAGGCCAGTTACTTGTAAAAGAAAAAGAGGTGCATGTCAGTGTCAACTGTCAGTTTCTCCCAAGAACCCAAATCAACTTACAAGACGTTGTCCCTACCGCATCAGAGGGCTTCAGAATTGCGCGCGTATCACATTGTTGACAAAAATGTCTAATATTACACTTCACGCATGGCCCTCCGCTCGCTTCGCTCGCTAGGGGGGCTCAACCAACAGAAACTAACCAAAACTAACCCAAGGCATGCCCAAAATGAAGAAAAGCTTTGCATATAATATTAAAAATATAAAAAAAAAGTCTTGTTACGGGAAGCGAACCCGGGCCACCGTATGACATACTCAGCATCCAACCACTGAGCTACGGACCAATTGACAGCAATGCGGTAGACCCTAAAGATATGATGTTTGTCAACAATGTAATGCGCGCGCAACTCTAAAGCCCCCTGATAGTAGCGTCTTCCGACAGCGGTATAAATTGAACTTTTCAGTCCGGTCCCGCGACGCGACTAGACGTTGGTCAAATCGGCAGAATCACCCATGAATCGAAGTACACTGAATTGCTTCCAATGGTCTGGTAGCTCAGTAGTTAGATAGTGTGTTTGTGATGCGAAGGTTGCTGGTTCGATCCACGTCAGTACTGTGCTATGTTTTTAATTCTTTTAAGGTTATGTTTGTAAAATGTTTTTTTTCCATGACTTTGGGTTAGATAGGGTTAGTTTTGTTTGGTTGCACCCCGGAGCGAGAGGAGGGCCAACAACTTCTGCAACATGTACACTCAAATAGCAGGCTTTATGCCAATCTCTTAGTATTATAACTTTGAAGGGGCAACCCATGTAAAGTGTAGCACCAAACGAACAATGCTACATACCTAATAGATTAAATAGGTTTAACAGCGACCTCCTATGGGTGACGCTACCTGCTGGCCACTAAGGCAATGCAGAAACATTGCCCGGCTTAACAGCAGTGTCAAGTTCAATGTCATTCTTACTGTTAGTTATGTAGTTAAGAAACCTGTGTAATGAACAAATTAATATATGATGATGATGATGAGGAGGGCCATGCGAAATAACTTAATTATTGTCGACATTCGGCAAAGGTCGCTGAAGGTCACCAGAAACGTTCAAATCAGATCGCTGTCTGAAGACGTTAGTCTTCCGGATGCGATACGGCAAACGTCTTCTAGTCAACTGTCATTTGTGATGTGCTTGCTTTAATGCTGTGTTCATTGTTGAAGATACGTAACGAACTTCATGTGAGTGTGCCAATTAATCCGCAGGCACCTGTACGTCGGCACTATTCTTCACCTTTGGTAGCTTTGCACTGTTGTTTAAGTTAGCACTACTGTACTGAATTTAGCACCTGGATACGTCTTTGAGCGATTTAACACGAAAACAAAATGCACAACCTTGGCGAGCGAATTAATTTCATTATTATGTTCGTTCTTGAGTGTAGGTCAGCCAGATCTCATAATTACGTGCCCATGCAGTTAAGGCCAGTTACTTGTAAAAATAAAAGGAGATGCACGTTGGTGTCAACTGTCAGTTTCCCCCAACGACTCAAGTCAACAGTCATTACTGTCATTTATGCTATGCTTGCTAGTAAATCTTTTTTTTTGACATTTCCACCCTAGTGCTCCCACCTGACGAGTCCTGGGCATTTCTGACAAATAAATGTCTTCCAGGAAATTGCTTTCAACGATCCTCGTGGCTCAGTAGTTTGATGGTGCGTTTCTGCCACGGCGGCCCTGGACGCGACAAGTTTTCTTTTAAGGTTATGTTTGTAAAGTTTGTTTGTCATTTTGGGCATGACTTGGGTTAGTTTCCGTTGGCTGCGCCCCCGTAGCGAACGAAGCGAGCGGAGGGCCATGCGTGAAGGGACAAAAATACAAATGTAAACATTGTGAGCCCAGGACTCGGCAGATATTTCCAAAAAAAATTATCTGCATGCTTGCTAGCACACCCTATGAATGAAGGAGGAAAAACTTTTTAGAAACATAACCCCAAAAAAATTTAAAAACACCGACGGGAATCGAACCCGGGCCGCCGTATCACAGGCACAGCATCTGCCCACAGGACCATCAGAGCACTTGAAAATGATTCAATGCACCGTAAAGACATGGGTAAACTAACATTTCAAATTTGGCTACGCCTTCAGCGATTCTGATTGGCTCTGTGCGTTTGTAAATTAGGGTATACTATGCTCGCTTATGCTACCATGTCAAAAATCCGTTCTGCGGTAAATGTTGCTATAATTCTGAGCCGGACTCAATTAAAGTCGATTAATTATAATTATAGCTTATTGTCAGATACAGTATTAGAAGATATAATCACTATCTATCTTATTGAACTTGGACATAAACAATTTGATTTCAATTTTATTTTTGCGTGTAATTAAAAACCTTAAAAAAAATTAAAAATCTTTTGCCACCGACGGGAATCGAACATGGGACGCCGTATTACAAACACAGCCCTCTTGGAAGCAGTTAGCTGGACTGTATAGACATGGGTAAATAACGCAGACAGCTGATCATAAAACGCAACAGCGCGTGATTGTGAATCGTACCGCAGAGGCTAGGTACTACTCTATTTTATCAAATTTAATACCCATACCCAAGAGTTACTAGACTGAGTAGTAAAAGTTACTACTATACATTGACAGGTCCGGAACAACACCAGAGCGGATAGTTCACAACTTGCATTCCGTTTCCTATTGGTTGAAATAGTCTGTGAAAATGTCTACACGGTCCAGCAGGTCTAATGGTGCAGTGGTAGATGCTGATCTTGTAATACGAATAGTTTTTTTAAGGTTATAAAGTTTTTTTCTTCATTTTGGGCACGTCTTAGGCTAATTTGTTACATTATGTTAGTCCCCCGTATCGAGCGGAGTTGCGTGAAGTTAAATATTAGATATTCTAAAATAGTAAACACACGGTCGACCAATAGTAAACGGAATGCATGTTGTGAATTAGCCGCTCCTCTCCGCAGATGCTTGAAAATAAGACATGTCTAACTGCGTTAGTGATCGGCAAAACCGGTTCATTGAATTGTTTTGAACTGATTCGCTGAACTGTTTCAATGTATCGATTCTAAAACTAAAACTGAATCTTCAAAACCGCGCGTAGGGCAACAACGCCCATAACATTTCAATCGAACACTCACTCTGTCTAGATCACATGATACTTTTCATGCTTTATAAAATAGATCTCAGAATCGAAATTTCGTGTATCAACACAGTAAAACATTACTATGTTTATATTAGAGACACTCTGTTTATACTACGTTCTGCCGCTGCCTATAGTCAATAGTATATTAATAGAAAACGTTTCACCAAGTCGCAAGATATATAAACACTTATAAAACCGTTTTATCATCTTAATTTCATTTAATTCGGAAGAGTTTTCAAAATGTGGTTGTCAATATCCATTACTCCATTATCCAGGCAACACCTTATTTGATCCAGGTGTGCAGGTTAATCCCAATACGAAAGGTTTTAAGATATCCACGTAAACGCTTAGAGCTATTTCACAAATCTAGGGCCAGGAATACCAGCCAAACAACATTTTTATTGTAAAATCGCTCATTTTGAGACAAGGATCTGCGTACACCCCTTCAATATCGTGACGGAAGCGTGTTTACTATTTTAGAATGTTTAATATTTCACTTCACGCATGGCCCTCCGCTCGCTTCGCTAGCTACGGGGGCGCAACCAACACACACTAACCAAAACTAACCCAAGGCATGCCCAAAATGAAGAAAAGACACTTTTTATAAACATGATAATTAAAAAATTAAAAAACTACCGACGGCAATTGAACCCGAGCTGCCGTAACACAAGCACAGCAGCTGGCCACTGGACCACCAGATCACTTGAACACATTATGTGCACTTGAAAGCAACTCGTTGCACCGTACATACATGGGTAAATTATCATTTCAAATTTGGCCACGCCTTCAGCGATTCGAACAACATACTACGCAAGCGCGAAGCTGTCGGCACGATAGTGAAGAGGTGTAAGGTGTCCGCAGGTCCTTGTATTTTGAGAGACCAATCACAGGACACCAAGGACACGTACAATCTAGAAATTACGATTTTTAACTGGAAAACATGAAATGAAAATAACAAAATCTATATCTTACCAGATGATTTAAAATTTGATTGAAAAAAGACGTAATGACGCGTAAACATAGACAATTTATAAGGTTAATGTATGTAAAACCAATACTTTCTATGGTAATGGTAAAACGTTTGAGTCTACAATATTCTATACATTTAAATCTAGATTCGACCTCACTGATTTGTCTTGTCAACCTTGAGATTTGATTAGAAATTCAAATTAAATACGTCTGTGTGTGTAGGGTAGGTTGGTACTATTGTATGTGTTTCCTTGACTGTATTGAATTCAAAACACAAGACGTACTTCAATTAAACTTAGGTCGAGTCTGTCGAATCGAACTCTTCATAGAGGTAGACGACTTTATTATGTAGAACGTTATACTCACTTGAAATAACAAAAAAGCGTATCCTTTAGGTGGAAAATATGATTTACTTTCTGCCTTGTGGGGCCAGTCTACTACTAAAGGTCCGAATCTTCTAAAACTCACTGTAATCTCATCTTCATCTATATCCGGGGGAAGGCCGCCTAAAAATAATACAAATAGGTATATGTAACATTTTTGACAATAATATTAACACAAATTTTAACAGATTTAGCTGAACTGGTAGATTGACATAACATAAACGTAGCATTAAGACCGTAGTTTGCCCTATGGGAGAGGAAAGAAAGAGAGTGCTTGCCTTATTGGTCTAATTGGACCATGCAGGCCAGTTTTGTTGAATAGGTCAGGACAATAATTATTAGCATGGACAGAATGGTGGGTCGATGTTTGCGTAGAGTTTGAAGGGAACTAAGATCCAAGGTGGATTCTATTTCCCGGTAACGAAAGTCCTGCAAGTTTTCTTGAAAACGACGCACCTGAGGAATTTGTGTCGAAATTTCTCAATGTTATGGACATGAATATCATAATGAGAAAAACACTATTCCATTATTGGAGCCACTACTGCACTAGAACATCATTTAATGAAATGCAGCTGTTGCATGGACTTAGAGCCGTTGGATGAAATGTGCGGAACCAAGCTTAATCGAGCATCCAGCTATACACCCAAACTCCTGATCTCTGAAACTATATCCAATGCAGAGTCATTTACATGATATATATGATTTTACTGAAAACCCTACTGTGATAATACACCACAGCACCAGGCCAGCATGTAACCGAATGCAGTCATCATGAACTTTGAAAAATAACTTCCAAATCATCGGCAAGAGAAAGACTTTACTGTCAGGAAAGCAAGATGTAATATCATTGATATGCAAACTAAATATATGAGTTCCAAGGTGAAAGCCCTGTGGCACTCCTGATGTATCTGGAATTTTCGAAGACTTGAAGCTATTGACTCTGACAATCTAGAATCTGTCCACCAAGTAAGGCTGCAACCATTTAAGATACCGAAGTCTCACACTTATGGAGAAGTAAATTATGCATTCAATGGAAATAATTGCGTATTTGAAGAATACAATACCCTTCTATTATATTCCCTTTTACCAAGTGGGAGCTGTTTCAACCATAGAATTAGGACTCCTAGAAGGCTAATATATAAGAGTATATAAGCAGATCTACTCACGAAGGAAGAGAGACAAAATATCCATGTGTAAGACAGAAACGCTGAGTTTCGTAGCTTTTGCGCGTGCCTGTCTGTATAAGGGCATGTTGGGTATTAAGTTGAAGGAATTTTTCTCAAATAACACCGAAAACCAATTATAGTACTATCAAACACACGGCAATAATAAAAAACACAAGAACTCTTTACAAAACTGAACATCGAAAGTCGAAAAGCAAAGAAAACAAGAATTCATGATGGCGTCCGATCGGGTCCACGTCCTTGCAATCTCGCAACGTTGCCAAGTATAAGATATGTAAAGTACTAGGTTTTAACGTAACACAAAAATTATTAACATAATCAAAAATCTTAGCAACCTCGAAAATATTAGAGTAAATTTATAATATGAAACAGATTTAAAAAAATTCCGTTTCGGGGTTTACTTCCCACGTTGTTCAGTAGTCATCTAATTAAAATACACATAAAGCGGTAAATTTCTCCTAGTTTGGCAACGGTGTTGTTATATAAACTGCATGTAAGCAAGTAAATATAAGGTCCTTATTTACATGCCCGCGCAAGCGTATTATCACCCAACCCCTATTGTTTTCTCCCTTTCTCCGTGAGGGACTTCTCACTCTATCAGCCTTCTAGTAGTCCTATTACTATGGTTTCAACGGTTCAAGAATTACCCCCTCTCTAGTGTTTTCAGGTTATCATATTGAGTCGCTTTCCAGTGATGCGTTTGGAGCAGTGCTGAATTAAATCTGAGCATGGTAATTACGATCATATAATTTTAATATATGATCGATACTTTCGGACAAAGTATCGAATAGTATTGATACACTTTGTGTTCCTGTCAGCACTAAACAGTAGCCCCCCCCCCCCCCCCCCCCCCCCCCTTATATACGCCCTTGCTGACAACCATGGAACAATCATCTCTGAGATTATAAGTGTAATTTTCGGTAAAAAGTAAGAAGAAAATTGATTTGTTATTTACCAAAAATGACCTTAGAAAAGAATTGAGGGAGTTGGTGCTGGTACCCGCCTCTGCCACTGCAAGCTATGCTGGTTTAGTGTAGCACTCCGAACCATGCTTAGAGGATCTCGTCCAGTCTGGTCTTTCTAATCAAACTCCACATATGGAGTACCGGCTCCTCCATGTATCGTGCGGGTCCTGGTTTGGTCTGTCCTAGCCTTGCATACCTGAGCCTGCAGAAAGCCTCACACTCGCACCACACATGTTTTGGAGTTTCCTTCTCCTCCTGGCAGAACCTGCAAGGGCTATTATCTGCCGCCACGCCGATTTTTTCTATTGGTCTGTTTATTCTACAGTGCCACGTCAGCTGCCCCACTAATATTCTTATCATCTTGCGACTCCTCTTAAGTAGATCTGTCGTGAATTTTAGGGAGCCGTGTTTTATGAACTGTTTGGCCTGTAGTTACCCCGGTGTTTGTAACCACCAGTTTAGAGATTGTTTATCTATTCAGCTTAAAACTGCTGTTTTGAAGACTCTTCCTGCTATCCCGCAGTAGGGCTCAGATCCCAATGTATTGCGCCCCGTTTTGCAAGTCTGTCGGTGATGGTCTTCATGTCCCGGAATCCACGCAATGGTGTTACGACCGACCTCTAGAAGGGCACTTATGTAGTCTTTAACTAGTCTAGATCTGACCTTGTGTGCAGTAACTGCTTTTAAAGCGGCTTGACTGTCGGAGTATAGGACTACCCTCCCTTTTCTTATTTTCTTTTCAATTTCTCTATCTCCATGGCGCAGTGATGAATTGCCGCGACCTCTGCTTGGAACACTGTGGCTTAACTGCCCATGTTTATGCAGATATGGGGTGTGTGGTGCATCATGCTTGGTCCGCTTTTATAGGAGGCCCCCATCCCATGCCAAGGGTCTATCAAACCCATAGGAGGGGGTTGTTTCGTCTGATAGCATTTCGAAGAGATACTTGATCTCCTGTGTCCTCTAGTTTCCAGCTTGTGGGCTTTCCCCATTCAATGATGGGCTTGTTGCCTTGGCTGAGCCGGTATTGTACCATTCTTACGTTCCCCTGTATGATGATATGTAATGGAGATTTAGCAGAACTTCCAGTGCCGCAGTTGAGGTTGTTCTCACCGCCTCCGAGACGCACTGATATGCCAGCCTTTGTACACCTTCTAGTTGCCTGATAGCACCTATTTGCGTGGCATTTATGCCCCAGGCTATAGAGGAATATAGCATGAGCCTTACCACCATTTTGTACAACCAGAGATTCAATTCGGGGATCAGCCCCCAGTTTCTCTCGCAAAGTCGCCTGCATCTGCCCTGTCTAATTCTTGCTTTCTGAGTGACTTTGCTAAGATGCAGTCCCCAAGTCATTCCTTGGTCAAAAGTGACACCTAGGTATTTGACTTCCTTGGAAAAGGGAATTATTATCTCGCTGAGCATTGGGTTTTCAGATCATTTAATGTTATTTTCTTTGTGAATGGGACTATTATGGTTTTCAGCGGATTAACCGACAGATCCTCCTGTTAACACCACCCATGCTCATTCCCCTGACTACTATGACTAAGTCGTCTGCGTAGCATGGGCAGAAGTAAAAAATGACCTTATTAACAAAAACTTTCATTGAAAACCGTTCACCACCCTCTGATCATTGTGAGCGAGGTCTTAGTTAATATCAGCATCAGCCAAACAAGACGATCCATTCGCGTTCCCTTCTGGATCCGTATTCGCGAGTCATTGGAACAGTTCTCATGTGCAAAGAGGTGTAAATTGTAAAAGCAATATAAACATCGATTTGCATTCAATTGAAACAAAGGCGTAGTTGAAGAATACAATACACCTCTATCATATCCTCTCTTACCACGTTGGAGCTGTTCCAACGACTCAAGTATTACCCTTCAGAATATACCTAGCAAGCACATATTAAAACTTACTTGATAAGTTTCAACCAACGGGGTAATTGATCCACAATACTCCTTGCTCGGGTCGTATTATCGATACTGTTCGAGGACAGTAGAGATAAGCAGAGCAGTTTTATGCACTGCAATGTGAATTCACGGCACTAATATCTTTTTGTGTTCAAGCTTATCAGTTGTTCCAAGCCAAGACTATTTATTTTGAGGCGACCGATGTGATGTTAGCAACATTGTATCTGACAACTATGGAATATGCAATTTTCGGTAAAACGTAAGAAGAACATTATTAAATATTAAAAATGCCCTTACCAACGAAAATTTTCCTTGAAAACCGTTCACTACCCTCTGCTCCTTGTGATGATCTGGAGGGCAAAGTTTTAAGTGTATTTTTCGTTAAACAGTAAGAAGAAAATTGATTTGTAATTTGTCAAAAATGCCCTTACCAACAAAAACTTTCCTTGGAAATCGGTTACCATCCTCTGATCTTTGTGAAAGAGGTTCTAATTACTATCAGCATCAGCCAAACAAGACTTTCCATTCGCGTTCCCTTCTGGATCCGTCTTCTCGAGTCACTGGAACAGTTCCCATGTGAGAAGAGAAGGTGTAAAAGCAATTTAAACTTAGCGATTTGCATTCAACCGAAACAACCGCGTAGTTGAAGAATACAATACACCTCTATTATACCCTCTCTTACCACGTAGGAGCTGTTCCAATGATCCAAGAATTTCCCTTTAGTGTTTTTTTCAGGTTATCATTTTGCACTGCTGAATTTAATCTGAACAGGGTAATTACGATCATATAATTCTAATATATTAGCAATACTTTCAGACAAAGTATCAAGTAGTATTGCCCTGGTCGGAATCGTCAAATTCCTGTGCATTTTAAAGCAAATCAAGAATGACACAAATTAAAACTTATATGATAAGTTGCAAACAACGGAGCAATCGATCCACTGTACTCTTTGCTCAAGTCGATTTATTATCGATACTGCTAGAGTACCTTGCAAGTGAATTCATGGAACTAATATCCTTTTTGTGTTCAGGCTTATCATTTGTTCCAAGCCAAGGCTATATATTTTGAAGCGATCCTTGTGATGTTAGCAACATTGCATCTGACAACTATGGAATATGTAATTTTCGGTAAAAAGTAAGAAGAAAATTATCTGTTAAAAATGTCCTTACCAACAAAAACTTTCCTTGAAAACCGTTCACCACCCTCTGATCCTTGTGAATGTGGTGATGATCTGGAGGGTGAACTCATAGGTTGAGTTCCTAGGGTGCCGTCAACCAAATGAGTTGGTTCTTCCAAGAGTACCGGTCCAGCCTGGTCGTCTAATCCTGGAAAGTATGGCGATTTTCCTGAAAAATAAACACCATCATTAGTTTTGAAGAATGGTTAATATAGGTGTATCTATTTCATTAAGTACGTTGTTCTGAAACATACAAATTCTAGGTAAACTAATTTAAAGTTTTGAGAGGTTTTATTAAATTTGGTAGCCTAAAATTTTGTTATATTCTAATGGTAACACTGACATAAGCGTCTGGGTGCACCTGAATAGATTTCATGAGTTCATTATTCTTTGACATAATGTGCGTAAAGTTTTTGGCACGCAAGGCTTTCAATTTTACCAGCGTCTCGCCGTTACAGGGAGCCGTATTCCTGACTTCTGCCGAACGGCATAGTTTATGGCGTTACATGCGTTGTATAATGTTTACATTTTGTATTTTTCATTTTCACTTCATACAATGCCCTCCGCTCACTGCGGGGCTCAACCAACAAAAACTAACCCAAACTAACTCAAGGCATGCCAAGAAACTAACTAATCTAATAAAAAAAACCTCTCACATTTCTGCTTTTCTCGAAAAGTGTTACACAAACGCGTGAAGTGAAAAAAATGTGTAAAAATTGTCGAGCGGAGTTCGGGATGAGGCTCACCTTAAAAGGCGAGACACTAGTTTCAATTTTCGGTCAATTGCTTTCAAAGCCTGGTGGTCTAGTGGTTAGATAGCTGTGCTTGTGAATCTTGTGATACGACGGCGCGGGTTCGATTCCCGACAGTGCTGACAGATGTTTTTATTATTATTTTTTAATTATGTATGTTCCTTTTTTAAATATGGGTTAGATTTGTTTGGCTGCGCCCCGGAGCGAGCAAAGCGAGCGGAGGCCCATGCGTAAAGTGAAATAATAGTCAACGTTCCATTGGAATTATATGATATAAATGCGTGAAGTGTCGCAATATGTCAATGAATAATGAAAACTTGAAATCCATTCCTGTGTACCTAGACTCTTGTAACATACACAGCCAATTTAAAATTGTTTACCCTTTAAACTCCAGGAGCACCATTTAAGACGAACACCGCCCATTGTTTGAATTAATATTAATTATTGATTTTTTCTCAATAGAGGGTTAAAATTTTAATTTATCACATTTAATAGACGTGCCCTAATATCAATAACTCATCAACGCCAAACGAAAATAATCCATCCCCCAATGCGGCAACGTTGCGGTGAAGGAAACAGCCCACCACGTGTTCGGGCGAGGTCTTTGGCCTTTGGCCACGTGCCCTCGTGTCGAAATTAGGGTAGATGCTTGCGGAACAGTGCGGAGCGCTTGCGCGAACCCCAAACCGATCGACTTTTCCGAACTTTAAATTCACAAATTAGGTTTTTATTGTTAGTTCGGATTTATATACCCCACTCGGTGGCTAAAATAGGGCAATCCGATACTCTTGCCCGCTAAAATGGGGTCGCCTCTATTATTTGTGTACATACATCACGGTGGCTAGTTTCCATATCGTCGTTGGATATATTTAGAAAATGTAATAAAAATACCGGGGCTCTTTAATTATAGGTCGGACCTCTTACCACGAACAGGCCGGAGATATTTATATTTTTACGTTCTCTTTTCCTCACTTGGATCTTGGTCACGCACTGGAAGTTGATTATTTCATAAAACTAACTAAAGTTGCATTATTTAAGTGTACCTATTCGCTATGTGCAAGATTCGTTATGTGACCAATTATGCCAATAATCGGCAAACTCAGTTGCACTTTTATGTAGTTATTACCAAATGCGATAAAGAGCCACTTCCGGCCGTGCTGGCGCCGAAAAAACTGAGACGACATCGACAGTTCGATAGGGTATTTCTAGGAGAAAAGCTCTCTAAATGCTTCTCTGTTCCGAAAATGTCAGGAAAATGGACTTTTCAAGGAAAATGTAAAAAACATTATTTCTAGGTCAAAGGTTTTTATTTATTTCTCGAAAAGCAACCAAACTTTTGTACATTAAAGAGAGCAGAACATAACAAAAAATTGCATCGATCCGATTGAAAATGCCGAATTGGTAATTTTTTATTTTCAATTTTCAAGCTTCAGCGCTAGCCAACGCCTAGCTATTTTCAAGAATCAATCTCAGATTCGCAAACCTCGTGATCTCGGCCATAAGAAAGCTCTACGATTTCATAGGAGATCGGGAAATACGAGAAATTAGAGGTATAATTGAGACATACAGGAAAAAAATTCGGCAATTCTACGAGTCTACAGAGATAGTTTTGCTCTTGATGCATTATGCCATATTTGAAATATTTTGACATGCCGTTTAGATTGAAATATGTAGATTTATTCATTTAATTGCCTGCAATCTCATTGAATAGGGTTTGAAATCGGAGAAATGGTCAGGATCGAAAAATGTGGACTCTATTGGTGATTAGAAGCAGTTTTTAGTGGATTTTATGGCAGATTTCGAGGTAAAATGGCACTGTTAGTATCGATGCGTATAGTTTTTGAGGTAAGTACCTAAGTATATTTATTTGCCTAAAATCTCATTTAATCATTTCAATTTTATTTTGCCTGCTAGGAAATTTGACCCCAAATATGCCTGCGGCCATCTAGCAGTTTGTTGTTGTTCAAAAACCATTTACCATTTGAACATGTTTTCAAATCTAGCGATTTAATTCGTATTATATTAATATTCCACGCCACCAAGCAATGCCCTTTAAAAACTCACGGCGACACCGGATCATCAGTTTACTAGAAGCAGAACTGCTTCGAACCATACAATCCACTTATTTCAAAACACAAGCTAAGCTCAGCGGTAAGCAGAAACGCATCAGACCAATCACAGATGTTCCTACAGCGACTAGCGGAAAAAGTCAATTTATCGTACCTAAAATTCCGATCTATAATAATCGAATTTTATAAAAACTAGTCAGCAGATTTCGACCAGGTTTGTGTTAAAGTTCATAATTTTAATTTAGATAACCGGTTATGTTAAGTTTTTGTATAGGTTCTCTATATTTACAATAGTTGACCTCTATGGAAGGGATATTCCAGATTCAGTAGTGGGAGTAAGTACACGCGCCAAGGGAGAAAGAACGCGTCTTCACCTTCTTGAATAGACTTGTTTCCCGAGTCCCTCCCAAGTAAGTCGCGATAGTCCGCGCTCCCCGTGGCACTTGGCCATGGAAGTTGATCCCTGATTCTCTCACAAGTAAGTCGCTATAGTAAGCGTTCCCTGTGGCACTCGGCCATGTAAGTAAATTCACCAGTCACTCTCTCAAAAGCCAAAAAGTAAACGGCGTATTTGGCACTCGGCCAATATTCTCTTTGCTTTATTACAATATAGTTTCCCATAAGTGCTATTTCCATTTCTCGTTGTGCAGCATACCTATGCGTTCCAGCATAGCGCGTTTTATAATCCATTTTGTTGCGTGTATTAAAACTGCATTTCTAGCAAAGCATCCCTGTCATGCTCTCTTCTTAAATTGAAGTTTTCTCTTACACACTCATATACAGTGTGATGTTTTCCAGTGCAAATTACTCTGCAATGGTAAAATAACCAACCGAAGTTATTTATGCATATTACTGCATATTTTCAATTCACTCTAACTTGAGTCATTCTTATTTGCAGAAAGTTGAAGTACATTGCATATAGAAGCTAAGGAGAGACTTAGTAAGTGTTTTAAAGTGACTTTCCCTGTGTTTGAAGATAAACTGCTGGACGGTTGAACGTGGCTCGTCAATTGGTGAATATAGTAGCTTATTGTGGACATTAAGGTCATATTTATCCTTTTATTATTACTTGTATATTACTGTATTTTATCTCAGCGTTATCCCAGTTAATCAAGCTCACTCTGAGTGGATCCATAGGAACTTTAACAAATATTTAACTGTGTTTAGCTGCAAGGCTATATTTATAACCGTATACTTTATTAGGATTGTAATGGTTTATGCAGTTCATTAGTCTTTATAAGTATTGTCATTCTGATATGGTGTGAAGTCGATACCTAGCACTGACAGAAATTGTCTATATTCTAGCACCGTCAGAATTAAATACTTTAAATGTTTATATTTGCCATAACTGTTTTTAAATAAAATAACATATTAAAATATTCATATAATGCTAAAGGTTGTTGTTTTATTTATTATCAAATTCACTTTAGAACTAGTCCCTATGGTAATTTATACTGCTCATGTACAGTCTCTGTTTGTTTAGAAAATCGACCGAGATCGAATCTACAACAGTTGTTTACAAGCAAAGTGAAATAACATCAAATTTTTCGAGTTCGAATCGATTATTTGTGGATGCTTTCAAGTGTTTATTAAAGCAATAATGATTATATCCTGTTTGTTCTGTGTAACCAAATAAGTATCTTTCTAATAGTGTAATAATACTTTAAACATATTTTAGATAATATACCTTGATGTGAAATTATCCACAACAAGCTTTATCGATGGGATTATTTGTTCCACGAAACAAAATAATGTGTTTTTTTTTCAAGATGAATAGAAAAAGCCATTACTTGGGTACCGCTTGAAGGAATTGTTGAAAATGCCTGAAAGCGATACTGAGCCTTTTCAAAATAGCAGTGATGAAGACCGAAATTGAGCCAACTCATGTTCAGAAACTAAGTCTAACTACGATGGTGATGTTCAATTCGCGGATAACGAACTCGTCGGAGCTGATAGCAAAGATAGCGATAATGGTGATGATAATCGCCAGGGTAATATTAGTGTGTTTGGTTAAACTGCCTCTACAAGTCTTCAGTTTGGGCCTTCAACTGCATGAAGCACGATAATATAGTCTTTAGTTCCGCAAAAATATATTCCATATATTAACCGCCTCTTGCTAGGTATACAGAAATCTTCTGAACTGTTGAAAAGGTCAATCAAAAGAATTGGAAGTATTTTTGCAGTCATTCCCAAAGAGTTTGTACATGTTCATATCCCAATGCACCAAAAATTTCCGAATGAAAAACTAAAATGAAACTAGAATTGACTGACTATTATGAAATTATGATGGTAACTGGTGTTATATTAGTCATGGCTTATAGTATGCGCCAAGCCTGAACTACTATTGGTCAATGGGAAATACTACAATAAAAAATGCAAAGCCTCGCGATCGATACAAATTGCTAATTTCTAAATTGTATTTCAATTAAAAAAAAACACCAAACTTAAGGAAGATTTTGTACGCAGAGAGCTCTTAGAGTGTTTCAAATATACATATCAGAAAGCTAGAGCAGATTGGCTTTATCAGTCCATCGATGGAAGTATGGCAAAATTCAAAGGTAGGTCCAGCTTGAAACAAAATTTGCCACTGAAACCAACCAACTATGGCATCAAATTATGGGTGAGAAACCACTCTCTAACCGATTATGTATATGATCTCAATGTATATAGAGGGAAAGGTGAAGGCCAGATAGGTGAAACTCTAGGGGAAAGGATAATATGCAAGCTTACTTTTTACATAAGGAAACCAGAAGTTGTAGATTGTTTCGATCGATTCTTTACATCAGTAACGTTGATGAAAACACCATATGCAGCATTGGAACCCGAAAAAGCATACCGAAAAGTCGAGAAAATCTAGGGAAGAATCAAGTCAAATTCTTGTTTACAAATGATGGGATAACTTTTATTCCACTCACTAGGCGAAACTGTTGGCAACCAACAGTCATGTCAGGGGGATCAGGTCACCATGGTTGAAAGAACGCAGCAAAATGGTTTGAGAGATTTTCTTGAATGCCCCGAGATCTGTTCTCTGTACAGTAAGTATATGGGAGGGGTTGATTTGAGATACCATTTGGCTAGCCTCTACGAATTTTATAGGAAGCGTACCAAATGGTGGGGAAAGGTTCATTACAAAATGTTGCTGATGACTGCTGTAAATTCCCACGTTATCTATAATGAATAAATGCAAAAAAAAACCATTTTCGAATTTTGGTGGCATTGGCAGAAGGCGTTATTGAACATAGTAAAAGTAAGGCGAATATAAAAAGAAGGTTAACGTCTGGTCGACGCACGTTCCAAGAGGCAAAGAATAATGCTGAATATTGGTGTCACACATGTCGATTGTTGAACAATAGGAAATAATGTGTACTAGATGCTCGCAAAACAATATTGAAAATCCCCCAAGAATAGTATCCAGAACATGTAGTGTCCCACTCTGTAATACGTGTTTAAATAATCAAATATATTTTGGAAAATTCAAAAAAAAATTCAAACTGCATGAAAAGCTCCCTAATGTTAAGGTATGAAATAATATTAATGTTTACCACATGTAAAACAAAAATAAAAGGTTAAAACAATTTGAAGGTGAAAAACTGAGCTAGGATAGGAGAATCTGGATATTTTTCAAGCAGTAAGATTTCTGTCGATTTCATGAAAGAATTCTCTCGATTTTATGGAAGAATTCGAGGTAAAATTTCAAAATATAAAACATTGTTAAAGTTTTCGCTTCTCTCGAGTCGTCTTAAGCACACACCGTTCTTTTATACAAAATTTTCGAAATTGTTTCAACAATGATATTACATATATAAGGCGTGATCGTTAAAGTTCAAACATTTGCCACTGGCGCGCACGATAGGTAACCGCCTTCCCACCCAATAACTGCACGTAACGAATAAATTCATACATCAGAACAGGCAACTGAAATTTTACAGCTATAAATTATTGGGGTTAGTAAACAAAAATATTACATTTTTTCTTAAACCAATCAGTTTTGTATGTAAATATAAATATTAAATTGCTTATGAAATATTTCCATACCGATTCTGTTCCTCCAGTTCTATTACATCCCTACAAATTATATTTGAATTAAAGTGGCATTTCTAGTATTATTTTTAGCCATCCCCTTATTTCAGTATTTTCGAAAAAAAAGTAGGTTACGACATAAATAACATATACAATTTAAACACCCATTAGAGATCGTTTTGTTTAACATATTTCGAGATATTTCTATTGGTGCCCGGAAATTGAAAGTGTATTTTCTGTTATTTACACTAGTATTCTGTATATATATATATAAATAATAATTTGTAGGGATGTAATAGAACTGGAGG
>MU182213.1:310750-321422 GCA_016904865.1 Pissodes strobi
GACGGAGCAAACTATAGCCACCTGCCGTGACGATCCGTATGCCAGTGATTATGCGATTACGAGGACGTGTCGTTGAATATGCTCATTTCTAGGCTGGCTAAAAATCGTTCTAGATTCAACATCACTACTTCGTATTCTGAAGCCAAGTTCTCAGAGCGCTCTGAGTCAGAGCTTTGACTGTCGCCAGCTACACTCTCTAGCAATGGCCAATAGGAGAGAAGTGACGCCCGCTGTCGGTGTAGTTGTGGATATTGTGTTGTAATGGCAGATGGTTGACGTAATCGTGACGTGATGGCTGTCACTCGACATTGAAAAGGCAAGGTGTGGGGATCTGTCGAGGGCGACAGTCGAAGCTGTGAGAACTAGACTTGACCAGAGTCGCTTACCAGCTGAACAAATGTTTGGGCTTTAAGCGATGTGCTTGAAACACCAGCGCTTCGAGCACAACTGTAGAGCTAGAACTACACGCGGCACGCGGCCGTTATTCGAGGCGTTTTTGTTATTGTTTATGTGCTCTTTAACTCTTTATCTATTGCTCTATTTAATTTGTTTTAGCTTTCTTTGGGTTTTCTATTTCTTTTGTGCATGGTTTCAATCGTTTCAAATAAATAAAATTGTTGAGAGCTTGTTAAAAACTTTAAACTAATCCAGCTATTTGAAATCAGAGGAGGTGGATTAAGAAACAAGTTGGTAGCTAATTAGCAAGATACAGATAGATGCAGCTTTGTTATCTATTTAATCTTTATAATAATAATAACAAAACAACCAAACTTTCCCAAACCAAACAAAGCTACATAACATATAAAACGTTTTTGTGCTTCAAGTACTAAATATCCGGTAGCTTCTTCAGGGTTAGGGGGAAAGTAACCTGTGTTTCAAACGCGGTAACAGCTGAAACACGAACATTTGCGCGCGCCGAGGCTCGGTTGCGTGCTCAAAACTCTTAGCTGAAAAGCGCCTCTGTAGCTGTGGCTTGAGGCGCTTTCCAGCTAACCATTTTGTGCACGAAAACGAACGCTTGCGCGTGCAAATGATTCGTAATTGCTCGTTCTAGCCGTTCTTTTGGTTTTGTGTTTGACACGTGGTATTTTCCTCCTCCTTACTCTTAAAGGACTGTTTTTTTTTTGCGTTTTAAGTTCGTATAATATTTTGAAGGTTAAGCTCAGTCTTGCGAATATAGGGAAGTATCTGGGAATTGGCCTAGATAAAACACTTAACTGGATAAAATTGCTGTAAAAACGAAACTGTCATTATGGACTTGCAGACTTATTTGTTGCAAACATAGAGCATACATCCCAAACAAATGCACTGGCTATATATTGCGGTCATAAGATGATAACGTATGGAGCAGTAGCTTGGTACTCTAAGAGCCTACAAAGCTTCGCGAGAATAAAATTATCCACCTTACAAAGACAAGCATGTCTGGCTATTCGGCATTACACCCACGGCAGCGCTTGAGTGTCTTCTAAATATGCTACCTCTCCAAATAGTATTGGAGAGGGAGATCAGAAGGGCTACGTATAGATTGACACAGGCGGAGATCAACAATCCGCAGGCGATGATCATGTTCATGTTGCTCAATAAGCAGAAAAACGCTAGTGAGTGGGACAGTGCATTGGGTCTACCATCAGATGTTATGCCTACCAAAACTAACTATTACCATGCCTACGACGTCCTCCTATCAGAGAGGTATGAATGGGCAAAAGACTTCGAACATCTGAGAACAACAGAAAATAGTTTGTTCACTGACGGCTCAAAGAAAAATGATGGCTCCTGCACCATGCAACACGCTGCATGGTACAAAAATGATAAGGTTGAGCTTAAGGGTTCCCTAGGTAACCATGCAACCATTTTTCAGACTGACGTTAAAGCCATTGATATGACTGCACAGCGGCTCATCGATAGAAACTGTAAAGACAAGTCAATCAAAATATTCTCGGACAGTCAAGCGGCTTTAAAAGCTCTTGAATCTAGCCGTTGTTCATCCAAGGCAGTATGGAACTGCCAGGAACTACACACCAAACTAGCTAGAGAAAATAAACTTACACTGATCTGAATACCCGGACATACAGGATATGAAGGGAACGAAAGAGCTGATGCTCTTGCGAATCAAGCGGCCGCAACGGCCTTCATAGGACCAGAACCAGTGCTGGGAATAACTTATAACGCAGCTAAAGAAACCCTCTCCAGAAGGACATAACAGCAGTTTGTAGACAAATGGAGAGAGTTACCGGGCCTAACTCATTCAAAGATGGAGTGAATCTGCCATCAGGAGTGAGAACTAAACAACTTCTTCAACTTGGCTGACAACAGGTAAATGCTGTAGTTGGCATGTACACTGGCCATTGTCGACTAAGTAGCCACATGAACAAGATAGGGCTTTTCGAAGAAACAGAACCGCTTGTGCTTGGAGGACCAAGAACCAATGGATTATGTTTTATGCTACTGTCCAGCAATGTAGAAAAGAACCATACAAACGGTGTTTGGAAATTCTCAAATTACACTTGCAGATTTAAAAACTATCCACCCCAGAAAGCTATTCGATTTCATGAAATGAATCAAGCCTCTGGCCTAGTGGAAACCTGAGATCTGAGCCACAATAGATAAAGGGTCGCAGGGGACTGCTCTGTTGTCGCGTACAAATACAATAGTCTGGTAGTCTATTATTGTTTTTAAACTCTTATGCATTATATATGGAAAATAACATTATGGAATATAAACCAATTAATTATCAGTTTATCAAATAAAAAATTATTGCCAGCCACACAGTGAAGGTAAAATAAAAATTGTATTAATTTGAGAATAATTACCACAGGATTTGATGAATTAATTAAATTAATTTAATCCCGGTCAAATATGTCTCACATTTTCCTGGTAGTGAAAGTGCTAAGTGACTTTAAGCAGTGTTCTCCAAATCTGTTTCAAAATACGACAAGATAACAATTTCAGAAATGACCAGTGCGATAAAAGTTAAAGAAAATATTGAGCCTTAAAGTTATGGATATGAATTGTTGTTGATTATTTGTAAATTATTGATTACAGCTCCATGACAAATTACACCCTCTGTCTTGTATTGTGTTGTTGAACGTAGGTGAACTTCACGTTCGAAGCGCTTGTGCTCTAAACACTCTGCTCAGAATCGAAGCGGCTCTCTTATTCTAAGAGCTGGTCTCCATATCTGCGTCTGCGCTAACATTTCTATTTATTCCTGCTATAATATTTCGCCCCTACTTTTTGTCTGAATACTCTGATTCTGGCTGATTAGATTACAATAATTACAAGCTTTATGTAAATATAAATCCTTATTTTTAATATTTTTATAAAGCCTAACTATTTTTTTCATCATTTAAATAAATATGCAAGAACAACAAAAACAATAACTGAAAAGTGATCGATTTTTAGACTGTAGGCTAAAACCAACAACAACACGTCACATTTGTTATTATCAATTTTATATTATATTTCTTAGTCTTATCTGACCAAAGTTAAAATTAATATGAATATTTATATTAATTCAATTTCAGCTATAGTAATAACTGAATAATGTGGTCTATTGTTCTAAATATAAGCACCATAATTTATCGGTATTCATTCCACAATATTTTTGTAAAATTATGAGGTGCCTAAGCCATCAATATCCAATGATAGTAAAGTATTCGTGTAAAGCGATTTGACTTTTAAATGTAACGACAACAGAGGTAAGTATACATAAACAATTAAAGCTGAAATGTCTGAATTTAAAATAGAAAAAAAGGAGTTTTCAGAAATCATACTTTATAATTCTCAGGCTTTTATTTTAAATTTTAAATAGCTAGACATAGATTGGTGTTTTACGGCTAATGTCAATAGGTACGTCATTAATTTACTTGAAACATGTTTACGCTTTTCCTTCATCGAAAAAGAAAAGTAAAAAGTTCGGTTGAACTGGAGATGTTTCTTTAGATTATATGTACGAAAACCTACATTCATTTGGTTAGTCTGCTCTTTTTGGTCAGGAAATGCTGCTTCGAGTAACTACTATGACGTCATCGTGCCTACGCCAGCTGCTTGAACTACTGTATGCAAGTGAACGTGTTTTTTCTAATAGTAGAGGCGAACATGAATGCTAAGCCGATTTTTGTTTCTTTTTAATCCATCTTGTTACTCTTGCTGTTGCATGCTTTAATTACTACTATGCATATAATGTTTATAATATAAAATAATACTTATTTTGCTAAAATATTGAACTAGACTGAAGCAAGGAAAGGGCACTAATGAACAATTATGAAGAATAATAAACCATAAACCCGGAAATAACCGAATTGTGCAATATAAATATGGAACTGAGATATGGAGCATGGAGCTTGGCAGAAAAAAATTGCCTTAATTTTTTATGCCACGTCACGTATCTTTCCCTATATAATAGAGGCCCGAAGTTCCGGAAGTATATTCTTGAAGCCGAGAAGGCATGTGCGAAAAAAATAAAATCATCTATGATACCAATTTTTATAGATTCGTCTCCTGACCGTGTTATTATAGACAATTATTAATTTTATATATACATGGTAACAACCAAAGACATATAAAAAACAACAGACAGAGCAGGTCATTCATAAATTACCAAATGTTTACATGCCAAAATTAGAAATATTAACGTGAAGTGGGGGTAAAGTAGTGAATAAAAATGATGAAGATGGCGGCTGAAGCGTGCCAAACATTTAATTCTTGTACGCCCACAACGACGCGCCTGCGTCATGTATCATCCGGCGGAGCACCATAGGCGTAACATTTTAGGGGACACCTGTTTAAAGTCAGGTAACATTGAAATAATCCTGCTGATAAGCAGATGATAATAAGCCATTACACAAATGAAAATGACTAGTCGTAAAAGAATAATTTATTAATATTGAAATATGCCCATAACTAAAGAAATACATTTTAAGTTACAGTTCGAGAACAAACCAATTTACATTTAATTGACAATTGATTACAGATTGATTACAGGGTGTCGCTAACCGCGGGAATAACACTAATTACATGAAAAAACAAAGGAAAATAAAAACAAATTGCATTCATTATGAAATAATGGTGCTCATACTTCGTGTTCTGTTTTGACGCAATGTCTGGTTTTTTTGGGTTAACTCATGCTGAATTCGTATCTTGAGTTTTATTAATTCATGGCAGTGGCCATCGATGCACGATTATTCAAAAAATTGATCGCCAAAAATAGTCATATATGCCAGTTGGCACTTTCTTTATGGTATTTATTATTAGTATATTGCACACTTATGTTATATATATTTTGTTAAAAATATTTGTTATTTTGTGAAAAAATCTAAAGTATTTTTCCGGTCCAGCTAACAATAGCGCTATCAAAAAATACGATTTTTCTAAAAAATAACAAGAAACTAGGTATTCTATATTAGTTTTCTAATGGAAAACATGCATATTTTTTTTTGTTTTTTTTTAACCTTTAACATATATTTGTATCGAGCGTACAGGGTCCCCCGTTACGTTTTGTCTTCAAATATTTGAAGACTTCATGCCTGGCTCTCCGCCCGCTTCGGGGGCGCAACCAACAAAGACTAACCTCAATGGATCGAAAATACCGGCGAAAGTCAAAAAAATCAATTTGTCTGATAGAGTATTATCCGATGTTGATAAACTTGTTCTTTCTAAAGGTTTAAATTACTCAGTTACACCTAAAATCGTTCCTAAATTTGATATCATTTCAGCAATTGAAGAAACAACACAAAACTTGCCAGAAGAACATAAAGACGAATTTAGAATTAGAACTAAAATAACACTAGAAAAACCATTTAAAATTAAACAAAACATAACATACACAGAACAAAGAGCATTACAATCATTAAAAAGAGATAACACTATTAAAATTCTACTAGCAGATAAAGGTAATTCAACCGTAATAATGAATTGCATTACTTACGATGAAAAGATAATGTCTCTTTTAAATGACGGTAATTACTCAATACTAAATAATGATCCAACAGAACGTATTGAGAGACAGATATACAATATGTTAAAAAAACACAAAAATCAATTCAATGACATAGAAAGGTTCAAACTGACACCACACAATAGTAAAACACCTCATTTTTATGGAGTACCAAACATACATAAACTAAATATTCCTCTACGTCCAATAGTCAGCTGTATAAATTCGCCAACACACCCAATTGCTAAATATCTATTCAACATTCTTAATCCACTTGCTAACAATACTTACTCATATATAAGAAATTCACAACATTTTTTAGAGAAACTTTCACAAATTAATTTAAATCCTAACGATACTCTGGTAAGTTTTGACGTTGTTACTCTATTTACCAACGTACCTGTTGATAAAACTTTAAATATTGTAAGAAATAAATTAACAAATGATATTAACCTTGGTGAACGTACAAAACTTAATATTGACACAATACTCGAATTACTTACTTTTTGCGTAAAAACTACTTATTTTCAATACAATACCCATTACTATCAACAAAACAATGGTATGGCTATGGGCTCGCCTTTATCACCTTTATTAAGTAATATTTTTATGGAAAATTTTGAATTAAATTTTGTTGAAAATTATCAATATAAACCTTTAATTTGGTGGCGTTATATAGATGACATTTTTTCAATTTATCCATATAACCAACATTTTCTTAACGATTTTCTAAATCATATTAACACCATAGAACCCACAATCAAATTTACCATAGAAAAAGAAATTAATGAACAACTTTCATTTCTTGACATTCTTATTAAAAAAGACTTGAATAGTTTCGAAACAAAAATATACAGAAAACCAACACATACAAACAGATATTTAAATTTTAATTCAAATCACCCAATAATGGTAAAAAAGGGGGTCGTAAAAAGTCTATATGATCGAATGAAAATAATTTGTAATAATCAAAATTTCAACATAGAAAAAGAATTTTTGAGCAATGTTTTGATTAATAATAACTATCCTATTGATTTCATTCAAGAATGCTTTATAGAATTTGAACAACCAAATATCTTTATTCCTTATATTCCTGGTTTATCAGACAAAATAAAACGAATAGGTAATAAATTTAACATTCGTACAATTTTCAAAACAGAAAACACCCTTAGATCTAAACTAACAAAAACAAAACCACTTAATGAAAATGAAACTACTAAAAATGTTATCTATAAAATACCATGTGAATGTAATAAATTTTATATAGGTGAGACCTGTAGACCATTATCAAAACGTATAAAAGAACACCAAACTTATATTAGAAATGCACAATTCCACAAATCACACATTTGTCAACATGCATTTGATAACAATCACAGAATACAATGGAACGCTTCTAGTATTTTGGCAAAGGAGCCTTCTTCTAAAAAACGTAAAATTAAGGAAAGTGCTTTAATTTTATTAAATAAAGATGAATGTGTTGCTTCAACTTCTGTAAGTTTCAATAGTACATGGTTACCTTTGCTAAAAACTGAAGTTGATAAGGGACACTTAAAAATTAACTAATCCTTTCAAAAAAAAAAAAAAAAAAAAAAAAAATCATTAAATTCTTCCAAAGCGAATAACGCCAAATTATAGATAAATAAAACTTCAAAAACAAATTAATTTACCAAATAACACCTCATTATCAAACTAAATACCAGTTAACCAGTAATTAAATATGGCATTATAATTGTCATCTTGTCAAAGTCAGTTCAAAGCCTGACAATCTGCAAGAGCTTTTTACTGTTGTATTGTATTTGCTAACCATTTTCATTTTTAGTTTTTTGCTTTTCTTGAAAACGATATCCGACTAGATATCGAAGAAATTAGGTACACATTTCATTAGGGTTACTAAACTTGCACTTGTGCAGTTTACATCCTTGAGCCTGGGCCGAAGTGGCTCTATAACAATTCAAACCAAATTTAATCATTTGTGGAGCCAAAGGCAATCAATTCCAGGGTAAGAATGAATCCTCCACAACAATATAGAACATATTTACACTTATCAATATATCAACAAATCTAGTTTTTTTCCATAAGAGATAATGTGTTAGACAGAGACGAGGCGATCTTTTCTGACCCTATTTACCTTATGAGAATATTTTTGTTACCGCTATTGGACAAGTGTGATACATTGTTGGTTTTGGGCGATAGCGGTAACACATTATCTCTTATGGAGGAAAACTAGATTTGTTGATATATTGATAAGTGTGATTCATCATTGGTTTTGGGAGACCAAAGGCTTCTAAAAAATGAAATAAAAAATCCAGGTCCGTATTTAAAAAAATTAAGTTGATGAGGGGGGCCCGGACACGAAACGTCAGATTTAAAATTTGACACTGCCATTTTATAAAGGGGAAAAAGTGGCAATGATAATGTTAAATTTATTTTATATTATCTCTTCAAATAAAGTCAGGAAAAATAAAAATGAAATAGCTGATTTTCGGTTTTTTACGAATATCTCCGGAACTATTCGGAATTTTTCAAATTTCAAAACTGCATCTTGTTGGGCATCAAATTGCGCAACTTTGCCTTAATTTAACCGACTTCGTATCTCTTACGGTTTCCGAGATCCCCATGCATGCACTCGAATTTGTAGCACCCTGTATAGGCAATCAATTTTGAGGCTTTACGCATGCGTACGTGGTAATTCATATATGTTTTCAAAGTTGTTTTATTCTTGATTTTGAGCATGCCTTGGGCTAGTTTGGATTAGTCTTGTTGAGTTGCTCCCCCGGAGCGAGCGAAGCGAACGGAGGGCCATGTTGAAGTGATATATTAGACCAATCACTGCGCTGCTGCCAAACGCGCACGTCCGAAAAGTGAAAATTGCCTGCGCGTTTGGCAGCAGCGCAGTGTTACCGTTCAAATATATTAATTCACGCATACCCCTCAGTTCGCTTCTTTCGCTCCGAGGGCGCAATCCAACAAGACTCACCCAAACTAGCCATCACCTCCAGAGGAGGTAATGAACTAGCCCAAAATCAAGAATAAAACAACTTTGAAAAATATATGATTTAGCACGTACGCATGCGCGAAGCCTCAAAATTGATGTGCCTAGAAGCGAATGGAAGAATTCGGTAGAAAAAGCGTAAATTGACAGAAAAAAGTGTAAATTAACAGAAAAAGTGTAAATTGACAGAAAAAGTGTAAATTGACAGAAAAAGTGTGAATTGACAGAAAAAGTGTAAATTTTCCTGAAAATATTTTCCAATGCTGGCATGGCAGCTCTACGCTTTCGTACAATTGGCAATACACAAATAAACAAAACGAAAGGCAGCGAAAATGTTGACAAGCGGACGGCGGAATGTCAGTCACGCTATCCCTCCGACCAGTGAGAGCGAAGAGTGACTCTATACTTACGGAATTACGCCCAATAGAAATTGAGCACGTTCGATTGTTTGCTGCGCGTCGAAAAATAGTTCCAAATTGAAACATCGAGAAAGTAATGAAAGATAAATTTCTCTATGAATTGAAATATTAAAATTATGAAATAAAATTAATATGCCGCATTTTTTTCGTAAATCGACTTGAAACAGGTTCCTCTTATGATATTAAATAATTTTCTTAAGTAATTTTGATAGCATTATTGTAAAGGGTCACCTATTTCTCTGCTACATGACATCAAAAACTAAATCGAAGCGTTAGTTAATTTTCCATAACATATTAATAATTTTGACAAAGAAACATCAGATTCTAAGTAAAATAGGTGCTTACTTTTCTAAAATAATTTTCGCAGAGTACGACTATGAGTTTATTTACTTACGCATGGAATGTAAAATGTGGGTTTAAATGATTAGATAGTCTGTTTTGATGAACATGGCGGTTCTAGATGAGTGCCGGCTACGCGACGTTGTCGGCGTGTGTGGAAAGAGGGAGTATCGCTGATTTCGTGAACAATGTGAAGTGGTGAAGTAGTGACATAGGGCCCAGTTTACATAAAATTTTTAGCGGAAAATAGGGCTGCAGAACACTTTAGCGCCTCAAATACTTTTATATAAAATTAATGTATACGAAAAAAGGAAGTTATTTTATGATCATATGTGAAAAAAAATTCTGGATTATCAACTTATTTTATTAATACAATCATAGTATCTATCTTTTGATCCATATTGATGTATTATATGTGTATGCGCATGCGTTCGAACAAATTGTGCTATTCTGTACTGTCATATTGCTTGTTTTATTTATTTGTTGATTAATGTGTATGCATTGAGTTAGTTTAGCTAGCAGCGTCTAAGCCTCAACAAGTTTTTTTCTTGATTTTGGACATGCCTTGGGTTAGTTTTGGTTAGTTTTCGTTGGTTGGGCCCTCGTAGCGAGCGAAGCGGGCGGAGAGCCATGCGTGAAGTGAAATATTATTAGTATTCACCTAGGCTAATGTTGGGGAAACCGTCCGACATGTGTATTAACTTATCGTTTCTCGCCGTATAATTTGGAGATAACACCCTGTATGCCCGTAGTATAATTGAGTGATAATTCAAACCCAACTGATTTATTTCACCCCAGGTAAACAGCATTGCATTTAAGTTACTCCTTAATCCGAACCTGGATTGTCGGTATAATAGATTCCATTATATGAAACAATAGCTGGAAAGCAAGTTGTCACTCTCCGTCAAGGAAAACGTTTTTAAACGTTTAAATTTAGTATATCTTTGTCTCTGTCTGCTCTGTCAACGTTGTCTAAAGAACAAT
>MU182213.1:331422-362274 GCA_016904865.1 Pissodes strobi
AAAAGAGTCAGTGGCGCACATTTCTATGTCAATAATATTCGGTATGATGCCCCCCGGGACGCCACTGGACTTTATATATTTAATCTAATTAAGGCTAAATGAGCCCCTTATTACTACAGATAACACTGCTAAATTTCAACAAAATCAGTAAAATCATGTTTAAGGTATTAACAAAAAACTGTTTTTTTTATAAAAAGTTTGACACCCTGTATCTTGGAAAATATGCATTTTCGGACCCATGTTCATATAAAAAAAATTTCATGTTTTCTTATGTAGAATCACTACTAAAATTATACGAACGGTATTTCCGGACACCCTGTACATTTTCCTACTTTATGACCACTCTGTATATCCTAAGTCAAGTTTTAATAGTCTAATATTATTTTCTCAGGAAGCAGAACTTTTTATAAAGAGCAACTTTTTTTCGTAAAATCAACAATAACATTTTCTTGCAAAACTCCATTTTGCCCGACATTTTTAAACCAAAGAATCATTTAAAGAGTTACTCCTAGAAATTACCTATCGAACTTTTGTTTCGGTTTTTTCGATTCTATCGACTTTTTTAGCCCTAGAACGTCCCAAATTGACCTGTTTTTCAAAAATATACATGCTCAAAAAAAATACTCGCCTTTTTCTGTTAACGGGGTTCAGAAGAAAAATGTGTCCGGAATATTTTGTCAAAATTAATTAATTTTCTAGTTATCGTATATCAAAGCAAAATTTTCAAAAATCGCTCATTTGGCGTTATAACTCGGAAAATGGGATCGCCAAAAAGACTCCCAAGTGTTGTCTAAAAACGAGCCAAATCTCAAATTTCCACTCGCAGTTGTTTTCGGAAAAACGCTAAATATGTAAAAATTGCACGAATTGGCGTTAAATAGCCGAATACTGACTGTTTTGAGCGTTACAGAAGTAGACAGCTTTCAGCGTTACACGTTTTTCAGCTCAGTCTAGTTAACTACCCAGCAAAAAATGTGCTGAAGGCTGAAGGGGCCAAAGCAATTTTTCAGTTCAAAAGTCGACTTGAGAAGTGGCGTTATCGCTTTAATCTCCTGAAATTTCTACTTATTAATCTCTCGAGAGTTTGACTTATGAAGTTGAAATATCGACTTGTCTCGAAATTATGACTTTTCGAAGTCGAATATTTCAACGTCAATATCTTGAAACTTAGTGAAATATAAATCTACCGTGTCTTTACAAAATATGTAATTTTGGCAGAACGGACATTGTCCGAGGAAAAATTCATTGTTCCACCCTGTGCAATAAATTGTATAAATCTGATACAAGCATATGCAAAAAAAATCATTTATTATCTGGAATTTTCTATTTATATTGTTCTATTTAGAATAATCATCCTCAATATCATATCTCCTACATGGTCCACAATGATGGATATATAATTTTAACATGTTAGTTCATATTTTGAGATTTCGAGGCAACTCAATCTTAATCTGAAATTTCGACAATCCCGAATTTTAGACTTATCATCTCGAAGTTTTGTCATATGAAGTGGAATTTTCAAATGTCATTGTCACTGTTATTTAAAAAAAAATTACTTGTCCCTACGGGGTTGGGTTAAATTTAAAAGACAAACCTTTATATCAAATAATAGAAATTGTCTTACGAAGTAGAAATTTTGACATACTCTCCAGTTATTATAGAATTTTTCTGAAATTTTAGATTAGTATTTAGTATGGAAATTTAAATTTAATATCTTGACATTTCAATTCGAATTTTCAAATGTTAATAACTTGTTGTAACCCAATACGCACAGAACTTAAATGATCAATGAAAAATAAATTGTTTCATTAATAATAATCGCAAAAACATATTCAATACAAAAAAGGTCCAACAAAAAGTAAAAAAAAACATGTTAAGCAGCAATTTCGATTTACTCGCACGACTTATTGTTTTATTATATCGAAATTTCAATTTACTATCAGAAATTTATATTTGTTATGTCGACATTTTGACTTAGTATCTAGAAATTTTGACTTATGAAGTCCATTTATGAAACGTCATTTTCTTAAACAAAATGGAATTTATGCCTGAGGCATCTTATAATACAAAATAAGTTTAAAACTTCTAGCAGAACCGAAATATTCAATAAAAATTAATTAGTTCCAGCTAAAATACATATTAAAATATCTCATGACCTATTTCCTAGCTAGGGTTACCCCGTACTTATTTCCTTGATATTTCTACTTATTAACATGAAATTTCAAAATTAAGACTTATAAAGGTAATAAGTAAGTCGATATATCGACGTATTATTTCGAAATTTTGAATTGTGTAGAAATTTCCACTTATTACTTCGATTTTCTCAAAATTAGATCTATTATCTCAATATTTCAGCTTTTAAGGAGAATTTACAAATGATTATCACTAATACAATGACTAAGGTTATTCTAGTAAAAATTTTATTTTTGATGCCAATCTGCAACATCAGGCTCAACATGCAGATGTAAATATAACTCAAAAAATATGATAGTATGAAAAAAAAAACGAAAAATATGATAATTCGGCTTTGAAGTTTAAACTTTGGTTTACCCTAAACGAAATTTCATAAATTTCTACTTATTGTCAGGATATGTTTTAATCCTACTTAGTATCTAAAACTTTCGATTTAAGAGGTCTAATTTCTAAACATCAATCTTTTTAACCCAGTGGATTTTAAGCCTAAGGTGTCTTAATATAAAATTTGCTTAGAAACGAACATATGTACTCGATAAAAAATAGATTGAACCATTTAAGAAAAGGTCCTTTGATATCATATATCTCCTACACGACCCGCCTTGCTGGTACACAGGAATTTAATAAAAAGAGGGAAAATATAACTCTGGGCGTTTTTTTCCGAAGGGACTATCCCATTTTTCATAGCATTTAGGCCTTATTTTATGCCCGCACTGTACACTAAAACTTCCTGTTCATTGCAATTAAATACGTAAAAGGGAGGTAATAATGGTGACAGGATATTATCAATAAAAATGCTATTTAAATTTTAAATGTCGCTTATTAATGCGGGATTTAATGCATATGTACAGTATGTTAGAAAATTATAAGCATCACTTATCAAATATTTAATGCGTAGTATCTTTTATTATTAGTAAAAATATTCCGTATCCGGTAATTTTCGGACATCTACCGTACAAATACGTCATGGTTTCAATAAACTTATTTCTCATAGGCATCAGACACGGTTGGAAGAGCTTTGATAGTTTTAAACGTGCACAAATAATTTGCAACCTAAAATAAAAACAATAATATTTAAATATAGGTTACAAAATTAGTAGGTGAAGGTGAGAATATGATGATGGTAGATTGCCGACATAATTGAAATTAAAAAACCAAAACATACATAAAGCTACTAAATGTTTACCTATTATGTAGGTACATACATTCCCTAGTTATAACTAACTGGAAAATCAATATAAAATACAAGGTTATAGAAGTGAATTTTTCTATGTTTGTTAAAATGCAAATAAACTTTTCTTAATATTTTATACCGTTTTACAGAACATACTTATTTTGTAAGTCTATTTTTCACTTATGTATCGCTTCAATCTAAATGATATTTGCCGAATCTGTCCCATTTTTAGATGGGCCAGTTGTACATCCATCAACCTGACATTTCTACTAATTATCTCGACATTTTTACATATTATCATGAAATATTTACTTATTATCTCGAAATATTTTAGTTTTTACTTTTTATTATTTAATAAGGAATTTTAATTATGTATTTTATTAATTCGACTTACTTTCTAGTGAAATAGCGTTACTTCATGTGTAGCTTCTAGTCTCAAAAACAGTAAGATAAGTAAGCAAATTAGAATTAATTTTGTAAAATATAACATTAGGCTTCAGACATATTAAAATACTGACACATAATATTGTCACGAATTGTATTTTTTATTTATGACGCCACGCCTTACTTAGCGTGTAGGAGAGTAACTCAGATTTAGGAACGCACTACGTCAAGTTGAGAAGAGATAATAAAGGAGACACATCGATAAAAACAGTAACAAATTTATTTACAAACAAACTTAACAACGGTTAGGAAGTAGCAACCAAGGCGGAAGTAACAGAAGGTGTAGAGAGTATATATATTTACTCGGACAGTCAAGCCGCTCTAAGGGCGATCCAAAAACCCAGGGCAAGCTGTAAGCTAGTTCAGGAATGTAGAGACGCCCTAGACAGATTGGCTGTGCACAAGGAAGTAAGACTCAGATGGGTTCCAGGGCACAGTGGCATCGAGGGCAACGAGCGGGCTGATGAATTGGCCAGACAAGGCTCCACGAGCCTCCTCGTCGGTCCAGAACCTGGTCTGGGCTTAAGTAAAAGGCAAATCTCTCAGGAACTAAATAACTGGGCCTGGAACAAGACAAAGCACAATTGGAGAGGAAAAGAAGGATGCAGACAAGCCAAGGAAATGATTCTAAATCCTGACGGATCCAGAGCAAGGCGACTGCTAAAAAAGAGCCGAGAGGACATCAGGAACTTGGTAGGTATTCTGACTGGGCATGGAAGCCTAAACAGACATCTGCACCTTATCGGCGTGAGGGACAGCCCACTCTGCCTAAACTGCGGGACAGGGGAGGAGTCCTCATACCACTATATAGGAATTTGTGATAGGTGGAATCGCCTAAGGAGGAAGATATTGGGAGCACCAACACTTGCTCGGGAAGATCTAAAGGATCTGGACTGGGAGGACGTCCTCACCTTTATCAAGGTGACGGGCCGTTTCAGTGCGAGCCGGGTGTTGGAAGTAGCCAGGTAGGGGAGGGCGGATCGGGGATGGTGAAAAGGGACTTATAGGCCTACTTACCGGGCTTCGCCCCCCCCACCCTTACTACTACTACTACTACTAACAACGGTTAGACTGTATACTAATAAAGACGTGTTTAATATTATAGATGAATTAAGAGTTTACACTATACCCAATTAATATGAAATGCATGTCTTCTCGAGGGAGGCTTAGTTCAAAGTTTGTCTAGCAAGCGACGTCACTATTTTATTAATAAAGTTTATGTGAGCGGGTTGTCTTTTATTTAGGTATTTGTTCTGATATTTATAAGGTAAGTCTTTTAAGGTTATCACAAATTGCTAAGGCATTTTCACTACTTTTTAAAACTCCCCAAAAACTATCCCTTTACTGGAAGTTCGGATACTTCATAAATTCGACTCTCTCTATACTTTTAGTAGCCCCCGACTGCCGTATACCTATGCATACGTTCACCCAGGTTAGGTAAGAACCTGACAACCTTATACCTATGCATAAGTGTCTCAGTTATGAGGGTTGTGGGATAGAACAGCTAGAAGTAGACGTACCTGTGTACTGCCTCGCAACTAGACTGAGCGGTTTGAGAGACCCGAAAGCCTGATTAACTTGGCGTTTGCCTGCGTATTTATATATTACAAAATGCTGATGGCTGCATCATTAAGGATTAAAGTCGCTCCCGTCGACCGCTCAAGTTGTTTATAATTAACAGTGAATGTTTATATAACATTTTTCAAGTTCAAGTTCAAACTGACGACAGTGTCATATTTAATTAATGATTTTAATTAGTTCACACGTTCCCCCTCCCTGATAACGTTGGTCCCTAACGTTTTAACCTGACTCATTTGTTTTAAAAGAGAGAGAACCGACATACTGTATTGCACCTAAATTTATTATAATTTAATATATATTTCGTCAGTGGACTTGTTCTGGCTTAGATCCACCCATTTCCATTTCATGTAGTAAGTTCTTGTATGGTTTGTCTCGCTCTTTGTGCTAGTTATAGGTACTTATAACAAAAGAAAAATAGTTTTACAAGTTATATTAACAATGTTATAATCTTATCCTATGTTTTCTTATTTGTGACGTTTTTTTGTTGTCTTATTAACAAAATCATAATTTGATAAACCCGGCTGTTTACTAGAGATGTATTATGTCAAAATTTATTTGCTTCTATGAACAATAACGTTTTACGTTTGTGTTAATAAAGCAACTACGTGACCAACGTATTATTTAAATACGGTTCTGTCTTTAACTTATTACTAATTATATATGATAAAACTCTCTTGATTTGATTTCTTTAATCTTATTGATATATTATACCTTATATCTAGTACAAACCTATCCGTTTTGAGAACATTGCTTTTCTTTCTATACTGGCTTACAATGCCATTTTTTAAACTAGGTTTTTATGTCTATGGACAATAAATTGCCTTTCATATGATATCTCCTCTATTAAGATGCGTCCATCCCAACAGAGGTGACATTAATTCATTGTCTTTATAGCTGTAAGTTTTGGGAAAAGGTCTGTTAATGGGGTATATCTATAAAGATAATGAATTTTTTCCCTTGGCATTAAAAAGCAACTCATTGCGGTCCTGTCTAAAAATAAATTACCTATCCTATATTAACAATATTACGGTATGTTAAACTTATTTCTTTTTAGAATAAAATCCATAACGCCGGTCCTGTCTATATTCTATTTAGCCATTGTTCTTTACTTCTTATTTTTAAATCCATTATTTACAAATTTATCAAAACTATATAGTATATAGACTTTCCCGTCTATGTATAAAATATTTGCTAACATCATTATAATAGTTTATTGACTCAGTTATATTTCTTGACCTATCCAAAACTTGCTGATATTGGTATATCAAATGACACAATTTATTTTACTTGCTGACTTAATTCAACATGTCAGTTTTAGAAATTATGCAACATATCATATTTATGACTTTATGAATCTTATTATTTTCTCAAGCTATTGACTTGCAATGCGATCTTGCGTCACTTTATAATAATGATATTCAAATTACATTTACAGTAAACATTATGTAAATTAGCTTTAATAAACGAAAATCATACGTTACGCTTTTTAGCGACTGAATAAGTCGTTGTTTGTAGATTCCTTAGCTGACAGCTGTCGGACGTTCCATTTAAGTAGTTTGCTTTTGTGTTGCGGACTGCTTGTTTACGCAAAGCCTGGTAGATGGCGCTCGTAGTTGTCCCTTTTGATTTTGTAGCTGATACAAGTCGTAGTGGGTTCTTTCAGTTAGTGTTGGTTGATCCCGATTTTTTTTACGAATCAGTTCGGAACTGATCCCATATGCGCAAATACCTGATCCCAGAATCAGTTCCTGATTCCAATCCCACAGCAGTCAACGGTAATATCAAAGACAATCTGTGAATTGTCTTTGGTAATATGTTGTTTTCTGCAAGATACTTATGCGTATTTCTAGTTTACGTTTTGTTAGTTTTTTATTCTATAAATGTCTAAATATTATTAAAGTTTTTATAAATCAATTTCCTACTTCAGTTTACTTAGTACCTTATCACCTTAATATTTATCTATGCTTAACACGATACAATAATAGTATACAATCCTATTGAAGCCCTTGAATTGAAATACCACATGAATATAAACCTTTAAATCCGCTTAAAATTTAAAGTATTTCGCCTATTTAACACTAATTGAAACTCAAACGACAGCGACAATCTCAGTCTCAGTAGTCACTAATTTTAAAGTAATCCAACAAAAACAGAAGAAATGTTTTGATCCAACAGATCCTAGTCTAGTTAGTACCTACACGTACAGAAACACACACGGCGAAACGCGGTTCGGAATCAAGAAATCAAACAATTGCCTAGTCCGAGATTTTACTTACAGTGGTGCTTCTTGCTTCCGCGCATGCTCCTGTATCAGAATCAGTGCCGTTAGCGTTAACCGTCACGATACACACTTTGTGTATTTACGGTTGCGTACTAGTTTGAGAATACAAACACACAATATAACTTTAAGTATGGTGTACTGAAGCAATAATAATAAATCGAAATTTCGAGATAAGTTAAGTTCCACGACATTTTGAGATAATAAGTCAAAATTCGAATATAATAAATCAAAATCCCGCGATTATAAGTAGCAATATCTTTTCTTCTTGGCAATGGCAATAGTGCGGTTTCGTAAGCTGGCAACTAAAACACAATAGAACACTTAAAATATGAAATTAAGCAGAATGAATCTTCTTGTGTTGGGTGGTAAGAGAGGAAGCGAAAGAGAGACGTGGCAAAGTAGAATTCATATGCACGATCAATACCCGACTTCTGAAAGACACTGGCGAATATGTAATTTAGGAGCCGCAGTCGATCTTTTGAGCAGAGTTTTAACGCATTTTTATGAACCTGAAGGGTGGTATCCAATTGAAATTTAAAAATATCCCTAAATCAACCAAAACGTATATAGCATGTTTTAGTGGAACAAATTATTTTTGATAGAAATTGGGAGAGATGTCGTATACTAACGATTTGGTATTGATAACTACACCACGGTATAAAAGATATTATTTATACTCTGACTACACTACCGATCTGAATTGATTAATTCTCAGGTACAAATCGTTTTTTAGCCTAAAAATTAGCTTAGCATTTAAAACAACCGAGTCAATAATCTAAGTGTTGTTACTCCAAATTTCTCCGCAATTTAAAATATGTATTTCTCACTTTAGTATTTTCTTATCTATCATTTTATCATGAAGCCACATTTCACCCACATTGTTAGAGTGTTAATAACATCCAAAAGTTGTCAAAACAATTTGGCCTGTGGCTTAGTGGTTCAACGGAATAATAACCGATAAAGGAAGATGATATACATATCATACAAACAGGTTAAAATACCCTAAATATAATAGCAATAATGACTACAGCAACTAACTAATAACATTTTTTCTCATACTATTGCTATTCCTTCTATTGTAATGTGAAGTTCATATCACAAATGCTGTAACTCTTGAGTATTTATTAGTAGTTAGTTAATTACCATTCCTGGCGCATTAAAGTTTTTTTTTTAAATCGTATATCATTTTAATAACATTGAGCTAAAATTAATACCAAATTCATATAAAATTCCCTCAAAATCAACGAAAATAACCCAAAACACTAAAGCTGTGGTTAGTGACCGTCGTCTAGATTTAGAGTAGTTTGAGTTCTAGTTGAGATAAAACCATGAAAATTTGAGGAATCACCACATTTGAGTCAAAAAAATGTTTCTTAAAAAAAACATTTCTTAATAAATTTTTCTATATAAATAAAGAATGGATCTGAACTAAACGACTGTAGTAAAATTTTACCAATTAAAAAAATAGATGAACTAGAAATAGAAAAAGAATATAAAGTCTCAAATTTTAAAATGGTAAATACAAAGTTTGGTAATAAGATTGTTGTTGTGTTAGATGATTCTTTTAATACATATTTACCAGATCGTTTTAAAGATGTTATTAAAAAGCTTGGGGGCAATTAATAATATTCATAATATCGAGTTTAAATAAATTTATAAACTCTTTTCCCAGTTTTCATAATCTTTTTTATTTTGTTTCAAATGATTTATAAAATTATCTCTTTCAACATTTATTTTATAGTGCCCCCAAGCTAATGTATGAATTCCATCTTCTAAAATATATCTTTTATCATCATATGCACTTAAAGCTTTTTTATTCATTTCTATAGTATATATATTATGTTTATTGCTTCTAATTAAGTTTTGTTTTTTATAGATTGGTATTTTATCTTTTAAACAATTTGTAAAATCATCAAATATTATTTATTTTTTAACAACGCATTTTTTAATACCTTTAGCTTTCTTTATTATTTTATCATCATCAGGTTTTATTGAATATAATTTTGATCGTAATCCAACAAATTCTTTAATAATCTTTCCATTCATTTCATCTTTAAATTTACCTAAAACTTTTTTATTTACTCTCGGTAGGTTATAAATATTATTTTCTAAATAATCAGATGTATCAAGTTCATTTATGAAATCTTTCATATCTTTATAAAAATCTTCAGTTTTAACTGAACAGATTAATGAATCTGTATCTTCATATAAAAGTTTACAAAATATTGGATACCTTATGAAAATTTATATATATTTACTAAATCCGTAGATCAACCAATTTATAATAATTTACAAGAAATTTTTAAAGATTTGAATGACATAGAATCTTATTTTTTTTGATAATTGTGATGACATAATTTCTTTAGACGAATGTAAGCTAAATAGTTTAGTAGTTTTTGATGATTGTGTTTTAGAAAAGCAATTGACTATTAAAGAATATTTTGTTAGATCAAGACCAAAAAATATCTCTTGTATTTACCTTTAGTCAATGTTATAGTTTGGTTGATTTACAGGTCATACGAACAAACCTAAATTTTTTAATTATGTTTGAACAAAGCTCTCATTATGTTAAAAAAATATGGGAGGATCTTATTGGGAGCGATAAAACACTAGAAGAGTTTAAAGAATTTTGTCATAAATGTTGGAAACATAAACATGGATTTGTATCGATTGATTTAAAAGATAGACGTTATTTTAATTCATTAAAGGTCTAACGTGACGTATTTCATGTTCAACGTGACGTATAACGTGACGTATTTCATGTTCAGCGTGACGTATAACGTGACGTATTCCATGTTCAGCTTGGGGACATTATAAAATAAATGTTGAAAAAAATAATTTTATAAATCATTTGAAACAAATTAAAAAAAAAAGATTATGAAAACTGGGAAAAGAATTTATAAAATTTGTTTAAACTCGAAATTACACATCTTATCAATTGTTCCTTTATATATAAATAAATAATTGGATGAATTTAATTTTTCTAAGTCATTTCGTTTAATAACATATATAAAACGATCTGGTAAATATGTATTAAAAGAATCATCTAAAACAACAACAATCTTATTACCAAACTTTGTATTTACCATTTTAAAATTTGATACTTTATATTCTTTTTCTATTTCTAGTTCATCTATTTTTCCAATTGGTAATATTTTACTACAGTCGTTTAGTTTAGTTAGCAGATCCATTCTTTATTTATATAGAAAAATTTATTAAGAAATGTTTTTTTTTAAGAAACATTTTTTTGACTCAAATGTGGTGATTCCTCAAATTTTCATGGTTTTATCTCAACCAGAACTGTATATACTACTCTAAATCTAGACGAAGGTCACTAACCACAGCTTTAGAGTTTTGGGTTATTTTCGTTGATTTTGAGGGAATTTTATATGAATTTGGTATGAATTTTAGCTCAATGTTATTAAAATGTTATACGATTTTAAAAAAAACTTTAATGCGCCAGGAATGGTAAAGTCCGTGGCATGGTTCTAGAGCTACGACGACTGGGGAGGCAGAGGAGAAAATTCGCTATTGCGGCGTTGTCATTATTAACAATATCAATATATAAAAATTGCAATAAAATCGCCTTTCACTTTAAAATAATATGGAGAATAGTATTCTTTAAATCCAATAATATTCTAACAATAACATAAAAATATAATGATAACATAATTAGCATTTTTTTAGCATCAAATATTAACATTTTATCCATTTAATAAATCATTAAAAATCCATTTTATTTCCGAAATCCGTCAACACTCAGATCACTCAAAGGTCAGTAATGTGGAACGTTTCGAACCGAGCTATACTTCCCGTATGTATTAAAATAGCAAAAATGACTGGGCGATTGGAATCCCACCAACAACGCGACGGCGACGGTCACGTTGCTCGGCAACGGCGACCGTCGCGTTGCTTGGCAACGTTTCTTTATTTGTATGCAAAACGTTTCTTTGTTCGTTGAAGGTTTTATTCAGCGGCGTAGCAAAAAGGTGCTAAATATGAATAAATTTACGCAGGGAAAAACTCTTCATAGCCAAACAAGAGAAGTTATAGCCAATATATATAGGGTTTGCGATCAAGAGGGAACAAATAATTTTTGTAGGCTACCTCTAAAAAGAAAATGGATAGAGCAGCGCTTTACGCTGGGGTAAGTACTGAACCGTAGAAGGAACACCGTAAAATAGTTATTTGTGTATTTAGAGCGCAAAATAACGGATTGCCGCTTGAGAAGTAATCTTTCGAAAACGGCAATCTTACTTTGCGTTCGAAAAACACACAGAACTTTTTCTACAGCCGCATTTTTGAAAATTAAATGCACATTTCTCTCTATGCTTATTCTGAAATTTGCAAATATGTCAGTTTTGTCATATTAATCGGGCATATTTAGAACAGGAGTGCCAGCAACAAACTGTAAACGCACGACTGTCATTTATTTATCTTTGGTTTCCATGACCATTCATAGCAGACTCGACGGAAAAAGTGAAAATTTTCTTTTCCATGTTCGCTCTAGAGCGAAAATAAGGATCCACCGCATTCGTCGATTTTGCGCTTTCATTTGAATTTAGTAATTAGTTATTTTGCACGCGGCTGTAGGAAAAATATTTTTGTCTGGAAATTCCATGTTATATATTAAAATTATTGTAATAACGTTTTGAAGAAATTACTTGAAATAACCCTGACTTATTATACATATACTGTGTGACAAAAAAAACCGTCTCTATATCAAAACATACCTAACTTTGAAAAATTATTGAAATGAAACCTTCTTTAGGCGCGTTTTGCGTTTTTTCCTGGGTATTGAATTAAGTTGAGCCGTCACGTGTCACGCTCGGAGCCGTCACGCTCTGATATGTATGTAACGCTTTCATAATATTAATTATTTTGCGGGTGTTGAATGACATTGAACCGTCACGCGTTACGCTAGAAGCCGTCACGCTCGGATATGTATGTAACGCTTTCATAATATTATTGAAGTTTTCACTTCTATATAGCGTGTGGTCTTAAGCACACACAAGTTCTTTCTTGAAGTGAAAACTTCTTTAGTCGCATTTTGCGTTTCTTTATGGGTATTGAATTCAGTAATGCCGTCACAAGTTACGCGTCACGCTCGGAGCCGTCACGCTAGGATATGTATGTCATGTTCCCGTATGGGTAGAGGGCCGAAATTTTCAGGGGATGCAGCCGGGGTAAGAAAAGATCCTGGTCGAAAACGGACCCCCCCCCCCGTTTGACCAGGAGAGGGGGGGAGAAGGAAAACTGAAATAATTAATTTCTGGAGAACGGTAAGAGGTACGGGGTCGAAATTTTTGTGGTAGGTGCGCCCCGTACGGTTGAGGTGGCTCTAATTTAAGGGGGGATTTTGGGGGCATATCGTTTTTCGCCCGTATCTCTGCAACGAAGGCTCAGATCGAAATTCCGACAAACGATGACCCCGCGTGTTGAAGTTTTCACTTCTATCGTGTGGTCTTGAGCACCCACAATTTTTCTTATTTGTTAAAAAATTGGGCTTTACCATTTTCATTTTCGTGTCGTCATTTAGGTTCGTGGATGCCATTATTGTTTACTAAATTAATTCACCTATTTTTAGTTCTTTTTTTCAATTCGACATTTTTTAATAGATTAGGAATATCACGTTATATTTATTATCACCCAGAACATCCCTCACAGTTTCCTTATAATTTAAAGGTTCCTTATATTTTAATTAATAATTTTTTAAAAATTAATTCCTTAGAATTTAATTTTTTCAATCTCAAAACATGTTTAAATATGCTATATGCTATAAAAAAGAGATTTTAATAATACAATAAAAAATGTAAGGGTAAAATTTCTTGCCGACGCCACTGGTGAAATTAAAGTCCAATTCGTACAATTAAAACATGTACCATTAGATATTTATTTAGGTCACCAAATTTTATAAATAAGATTTATTGCGTTAAGAAGCTTTTTAAAAATTATAATTTTTTCACCAACATTAAACCACACTGAACCACCCCCATAGTGGACAAATTTGGAAATTTATAAAATTCAAGCTTTTTTATAAAAAATATACACGCAAAATCAAACGCAATTCACAAGCATAGAAAATAATTTTTAATCGTATATATAAAAATAACCACTACGCCCGCCTATGATATCAAGCGTTAGCGAAGTTGTTATGCGCAATTCTCCCCTCTGCCTCTCCAGACGTCATAGCTCTAGAACCATGAAACGGACTGTAATTAACTAACTACTTTTATTTAGCCTTCTCTGTCTTTCAAAAATTTCCGTACACAAATGTTCCAGTTACAAAAACACTCTTAACAAATTCATAAATTTATTTAAGCTGTTTCTACTCTTACAATTTCAGTTTAAATGTTTATTTCGAGGCATCCTAACTAAATTCACTGGAATTTCAATATTTAGTCAACTAGGTTTCTTAAAGAGACCTATAAAATTATAAAATCCTGATTGAACCTCAGGACTTTTCAGCTAACAAATATTCCACTTACTAATTTTTTTTTAACAAATTCTTAGAGGCCTTTTTGAAATAAGTTTTACTTCTTCTTTGGGTGCGATATCTTATTTTTGTTTCTGCCTATTGTTCTGTGATAAGAAGATTAGAATCGCATCATGATTTAATGGTGATTGTGAAACTAGTATCGTCCGCAAAGAGACAGACTTTACCGCTAATGTCCAGACAAGCAATGTCCTTGGTAAACATCAGAAACAAAATAGGGCCTAGTATTGAACCCTGGGGTACTCGACAATCTATTGGCTTGCAAGAAGACATTGACGTATCAACCCTCACAAGCTGACTTCTATTGTTAAAAGAGGACTTAAACCATTCGAGAGGCACTCCTCTGAATCGGTAGTACTGCAATTTGTTAATTAAGATATTATGAATAATACAATCGAAAGCTTTAGAGAAATCACAGAAAATTGTTGCTGTAGAGTGATGGTTGTTCAGGTTGGAGTATACATAATTAAAGAGGGAAAACATAGCATCATTTGTGCATTTGTTACTTAAAAATACAAATTAATGGGTAGTATTTTATATTTAGAGATAAAAGATAGAAGCCTTTTTTAACTAATCTTTCAATGATCTTTGATAATGTGGGAAGAGGTGCAATAGGGCGATAGTTCGAAGCTTGGTCTTTATCTCCTCCTTTATGCAAAGGAATAATTATGACAGTTTGGAAAAACCCCATTTTGGAATGACTTGTTAATTAAAGTAGTAAGATGGTTTAATGTGCATTCCAGCAGTTTCGAGAATATTTTCAGAGTAAGCCCGTTAGTCCCAGATAAGGATTTGTTTTTAATGCCTTTAATTGTACTGCGAAGCTCAGCTTAATACTACATGTGTAAAGAAGTGGTGAAAAGTCACTCCAATTTTATTTATTAATGCTCTTTGAAAATATTAATATTATTTTGCCCTTAAAAACATTCTCGAGTATTATGAAAGCTATAAAAACTCTTATTTATTAAGGCTTATCTGGAGCTTGACAGGTCATTTTGACTGTGCTCGAATTTCAGGCTGTTTCTGTTTAGTTGCATTTGCTATAATCTCTATAATGTGTTGATGTGTTAATGGCTCTTTATGTATTCGAAAGAACTGCGTGGGAAGAGAAAAAGAACCAAAAATTAAGTTAGTCAGAAGTTAGTAGAAGTCACGTAAGGTCTACGGGCTTTCGAGACTGTAGTTGCTCTGCCCTTTTTTTTAATAATGCGATAATAACAAAATGACCTTTGAGCCCTTTGTTGCTCTGCTCTGATATTACGCTCTAAAGTTGCATCTCTGACGCCCTAAATTACTCTATTGAAGTTCTCTCTGCCCTTTTTTGTATTGCTCTGTTTTCACTTAAATGTTATCGCGAAAGTTGGAAGAAGTTTTGGAAGTCAAAGTGTATTTTGACCACTTACAAGCAGTTCTCTAGATGGTTGTTTGTTAGAGTTAGTAAGAAGTGAGAAGAGAAACGCGTAGTAATCAGACTGATTAGTGATTAATTTAAGGTTGTTTCAAATTTAGTTTAACCCATTAGTGTGGAGATTTGACACTAAGTGTGTCGGACGAAGAGTAGATTTAAGTACAAACATTTGACTAGTTCATACCAATACTTAAATTTTCTTTTGTACATAGACGTTTCGTTTTTATTAATTACTATTAAAATTAATCAAATTTGGAGTTTTGCGTTTAATATGGGTTAGCTTGGGTTAATGTAACTTTTCCTGAAACAATAAATTCAGCCTATGGCTGTGGTCCTTCGAACATTTAACTAGAACCAGTTACGCGGTTCTACGACATAACCCAAGTATTATGTCCCCCTTTGTGTTGGAGTGAGAAGCATCATCCACTCCCCAACCAAGAAGAAACTGTGTAAATTCACATCAGCATTAGAGAGATATGAAAGTGGGTCATGAGAAAGAGTTACGGTGTTCATTAACTCATTAGCCACATCTACAAAGTAATTGTTTAGGTTCTCAGGTGAATTAGCGATTGTGCTAGACGAAGAAGTCTTATTCCTTAAATCATTTACAACAGACCATGATTCTTTAGCAACGTTACCGGATTTAGCCAGCCTCTCTTTATAATAAATGTCCTTGGCAGCTTTTATAGTCTTATGATTGACTTTTCTATAAATTTTAATGTAATCGTGGAAGAAGACGCTATCCGAGTATTTTTTTAGGTGAGATAATGAACGTATGCTCTTTGCAGATGCATGCATAAGCCTTTAGTTGACCAGGGTTTGTGCTGTTTAATTTTGATAGGCCTAAGAGGAAAGGATTTGAACGCCAGAGTAGATAAAGGTTTTATAAATCTAGAATATTCGGTATCGACATCATCAGAGAGGACAACCCAAAATATTTTTGTCCGAAAAAATACGGCATAATTTGCGCGAAGCATTTTTGCATTTGAATTTTACCGAAAATTCTGTTAATACAGTCTTAAAGTTAAAGACAGCATAGTCAACGAATTCTGGATCAAAAGATGACACGACATAGTCTATAGTACTAGAAGTAGTTTTAGTTTTAGTATGTTCTACCATTCGTGTCAGTGAATTTGCATAAACTAAAAATATATATTATCTCCGACCATTCGTTTCAGCGAGTTTGCATAAAATAATAATATTTATTTATATTTATTCGTTGTCCACCCTTGAATATTGGGACAAGCATGGCAGATTTCCATCTATCAGGAAAATTGCTATGGCGATGTAAGTAGTTCCGAGACCGCTAATGCAGCCCTTTCCATAAAAATTTAAGGAAAATTATCGGGCCTGCGCCCTTTTTAGAGTCGAGACTCAGGAGGACGCGAGGCACCTCCGATGTACTGAGCACAATATTTTGAAGATTAATATCAATTATTAAATGATTCTCATAAGAATAGTCAAAATTGTGCCTTTCGGGCTCAAAAGCACTTGCAAAATATGAACGGAACAAGTTAGTGATATCCTTTCTATTTTCAGCAGTCCTGTCGTGAAAACATGATGAAGATTTGAAAACTAATAAAAAATAAGTACACAAAACACAATGTTTATTTCCGAAATACGTATGTTAACAATTAACTAAATAATAACACGAAATGGCAACGAAACTTATCTCATTAAAATAAATGCTGATAATTCCCTCCAGTTTAATGCATTTGTCTAAATCGCTTACAAGTCTGTTAAAAGCTATTTCTTAAAAATACCCGGTGTACATTATTTTCGATCACGTTTCTAATGTTCATTTCTAAATCATCCAATACAATGTTTGTGGTATCGGACTATAACAACGATCGTTCACATATCCCCAGAGAAAAAGATCTGGGACCGTTAGATCTGGCGACCGTGGAGCCCATGGAATAAAACTAGCTCTCCTATCCATTATTTGTTTCCCAAAGTCCTATTAACAAAGTCTTGGGTTATAAACGCTCCGTCTTGGTACTCGGTAACGCCACGCCTTTGTAGGCGCGTATGTTATGTAGCTCAGATTAGGGATCGATCTCTGATCAGGTGAGAAGAGATAATAAACAAGGCACTTCGGTAAAACAATAACAATGTCTATTGGTCAATGGCTTAATGAATTTACACTATACGATTACGATTACCAAAACACGCATGTTCTTTCGGTTGAGAACCTTATTTAATCTGGAGTTGAGGTATGACTTGATTTGTTTATAGGTCTTAGCCCACATTTTATAATAAAGTTTTTTAAGGGCGGTGTTGTGTTTTCATTTATGGTTAGGTTTGATTATTTCATTAGGTAATTATTTAAGTGTTCTTTATAGTTTACCTTAAATCCACTTAACACTTTAACGCATTGTTGAATTTTTCACTTCTGTCGTATGGTCTTAAGTACTCGTCGTTTTTTGTATGGATTTTTACAATTACACCATTAGCGAGCTTTCATGTTTCAACAATGACGTAATTGTTAAAGATCAGCGCGCATGATCGTTCACTACCTCCCCATCGAGCATATAGTTTGGGTTAGGGAGGGATACCATTATTCTATCTGGAAAAATAAGGAATAATGCAAAAAGTCTGATCTCTTAAATCAGGACTCAACCGTATAGCGTAGGCCATTTATGTATTTTGCAAAGATTTGCCAGTAAAAGCTATACTGTCAAAAATGGAGCATACACTCGGGTAACAATTTGATAATAATTTTCGATTCATTAACATATCTAACCAAAAATTCAGCGATTAAAACATAGATATGTATTAAAAATAGACAATTGTATGGTTATCTTTGTTATTCAGTTGTTCCTATTAAAATTTGTCATTAGGTATTTTTTAATCTGATTTTAATATGCCTGTAAACACAATAATAAGGCTTTCTAGTTTGGTATCAAATCAATTTAAATCAAATCATTTCCATGGCAATTTTATTACAATAGATGATTCCATAATTTACTTTGTTAAATCTGTCGTATTAGTTTTAACTGCCCAGGGTTACTATAAAAACGGACAATGTTAGTACTCATGGGATAAAGTAGTCCTAACAATTATTTCTTGTATTCGAATCTGCTGCTAAATTGTTTTACCAAGGACTGACAAAATTTAGCAATGAAAACTTACGCAAGCTTTGTCAACGCGTTGATGCCATGTTTTAAGACATCTGTTTTAGAAATGAACATTACAAACGTGATCGAAAATAATATACACCGTGTATTTTTAAGAAATAGCTTTTAACACACCTTGTAACCGATTTAGACAAATTCATTAAACTGGAGGGAATTATCAGCATTTATTTTAATGAGATAAGTTTCGACATTTTGTTGCCATTGTTGTTATTATTTAGTTAATTGTTAACATACGAATTTCGGAAATAAACATTGTGTTTCTGTGTACTTATTTTTTTATTAATTTTCAAATCTTCATCATGTTTTCAGGACAGGACTGCTGAAAATAGAAATGATATCACTAACTTGTTCCGTTCATATTTTGCAAGTGTTTTTGAGCTCGAAATGCACATTTTTGACTATTCTAATGAGAATCAGTTAATAATTAATATTAACCTTCATAATATTGTGCTCTGTACATCGGAGGTGTCTCGCGTCCTCCTGGGTCTCGACTCTAAAAAAGGGGGAAGTGCCCGATAATTTTCCTTCAATTTTTATTAAAAGGGTTGCATTAGCGGCCTCGGAACCACTTACATATAATTTTTCATTACATTCTGGAATGTTTCCTGATAGATGGAAATCTGCCATGCTTGTCCCAATATTCAAGGGTGGACAACGAAAAGATGTAAAAAATTATCGCCCAATTACTAAATTATCAATAGTCGCAAAAGTTTTCGAAAAACTGATTTATGAGTATCTCTTCAATCTAATGAAAAACATAATAGGACCAGAGCGGCATGGATTTTATAGAGGTCGATCGCTTGAAAGCAATTTATTTCTCTATACTGAGTACCTCCACGAACATCTGAACAATAGAATACATGTGGATGCCATTTACACTGACTTCAGTAAAGCATTGGATAAAATAAGTCATAACATCTTGCTTGCTCGCCCTGCTGAAGTCGATGTGGGCGACAGCCTCCTAAAATGGATAAAGTTGTACATTAAAGATGGAGAACAGTATGTGTTCCTTCAAGGTTACTATTCTGACTCTTTTCGACCAACGTCTGGAGTTCCCCAGGGATCACACTTGGGGCCATTATCCTTCACTATATATATAAACCAAATTAAATCTTGCTTTCATCATTGCAACTTCTTACTGTATGCGGACGACTTAAAAATCTTTAAAAAGGTATAACTCTCAGTAACTGCCAAAGTATTCAAGACAACCTGGACAGGATGATCAAGTCTTGCGACCAAAATAGTTTGTTCCTTAATTTAAGCAAATGCACATCAACTCGCATAAAACACGAATATATTTTCAATTACAAAGTAGGCAATACCACTCTTCCCAGAGTCTACATCGAGATTTTAGGAATCATTCTTGACTCAAAATTAAGGTTTGATTTACATGACGACATGATAGTTGCTCACTCTTTCAGATTGCTGGGAATGCTGGGATACGTCTTGAGGAAATGCGCGGTTTTTTTTCAAATATTAAATCAATCAATTGACTTTATTACTCGCTAGTGCTTGGCAGATTAAATTTTGGTAGTGTTGTTTGGAATCCGAGGTACGCTGTATATGTGGACCGCTTGGAACATATACCACATAAGTTTTTAAAATTTATTGCATTTAAAGCTAATTATCAAAATCCATTTGATGATATTGTCACATACACGCTCCTACCGCTTGTTGCCTATGGAACTGATTTCGTTGCAGTAGTTGAACTGTGCTCTTTCAGAAGACGGAGCTCAGATATAGGTAGTTGGGAGAGATGGATAGAAACACTCGGTGTAAAAAAGGCTCGGTTTATTAACTTCAGGTTGAGTATGGAAGGTTGTAAGTATTACCAAACTATTCGGGAATGCATATCTCGTAAGTCCCCTGGGATATTCCTCGCGAAAATGTTAACCACGAACAGCAGCGAGAGAGAGGGGGAGCTAGCCTGAAGGGCTGTTACAATCAGACTGACGGGCGGATAGATTATTTGATCTGGCTGAATATTTAGTTACGTAGTTTACTTTTTATTTATAGTTAATTTAAACAGAACTTTGCCTTATGGCGTTATTAATTTTCACTGATTCACTTTTAAGGCGTGCCTGATCAGAGGGGCTTTTCCCTTTCGGTAGTTCGCACTGATAGGTCTTTTTTAAACGTGCCTGATCAGAGTGGCTTTTCCCTTTCGGTAGTTCGCACTGATAGGTCTTTTTTAAAGTGAGAGCTTTGATCTGCCAGAGGGGCTTTTCCCTTTCGGTAGTTCGCACTGGAGATCAAAGTCTGCCGGTATGGGCTGCTGCACAGCTTTTTATATCAAACGTTGACCTCTAATTCGAGTATTGTTTTGAATTGTCAACAAGGTTAATCATAACAATTTATACTTTAATTAACAACAATTTATAATTGCGATTCAAGGTTAAGTTCAAACTTTCCACTGTATGATTTTATGTTAGTTGACACATGCCCTCCCTCCAGAAAACGACGGCCTCCGGAGTTTATTACCAGATATGCTATTCCCTTACTACATATATATACATTTTTACATTTTGCGCTCAACCTTATATTAACACTTTCTCACTATCACAATCCGACCGTACTGATCTCTACTCGGGCCAAGACGTTCTGGCTGGATGCAATAGTTTGTCCATTCATGTTACTTGTTGTCCACTTCGTGTCGTGACTCAGTTTTGTCCACCCGGTATTAGTCTTGAAGTGTTGTCGACTCTGTATGTTGCTTGACCCAGTGCTTTTTGCTTTTGTACAATATATTACACGTAATATAAGCTGAATCATGCGTCCAGAACCCCGCCGTAAGTTTTTATTTTCATATACATAGTTATTATTAATATTATTTTCGTCTATAGCGCTTATGAGAAAAAATTGTCTGTGATGCATTTATTATTTTATTATCTTCATATATATATTACTGTTTGCCATATGTTTATATCTCATATCCTATATGTATTAGACGTTTATGTATGCATTATTTTATACTATTTATATCCTATTTTTACTAGTATATTACTTAATCTATCAGCTAGTTTTTTTATGTCCATATTCTAAACATTCAATGCTCCGAGGCCCTTAAGGGTTGTGATTTTCTCGATAAGATATTCATCACTCCCTAAGTCCGTTTTACATATAGCCTATGCCTATATGTTTTCTCATTAGCTCGTCTTCTACCTAGTTTCTCTTTAAACTTCTTTTTACTTATTTCTCCTAGTTTCTCCTCACTTAAAACGCTCATATGTTTTCTATGACTTTCCCCGTACGGTATTAATCGAAAACAATTGCGTTCTCATTATAACTTTACTAAAGTTTCATTTCTCCATTTATACTTTATTATTCACATATATTAACTAATCGTTTCTAGCTTAATTTTTCTCTATATGAACTATCTATATCATTTATTTGGACGCCTTCATGTTTTTATTATGACTTTCTCTAGTATCTTAGATAGTTGTCAATAACACTTGCGTTCCAAATTCTAGTTTCATCTTTCTAATATATCTGTATTTGCTTCTCTAAGTGCCTCTCATATTTTTCTATGTGCTTTATTTTTTACTCTAAGTATATACAATATCTATGTACTCTATTTTCCATTCTAATATCTATGTACTCTATTTTCTACTTCAAGTACATATTGTTTCCATTTTAAATGTATCTTATATTTTTCTATATGCTCTATGCTCCTTTTTTTCCCACTGCTAAGTGTCTTATTATGATTTTCCCTAATATGTAGGGTATTTATCATTGACACCTGGGTTTGTAGATACTTTGTGCATTGTCATTATTTTTTCCCTAAAATCGCTAACAGTTTTCCTTCGAAGTCCTTATCATCGTTTTTGTCTATATTTTCACTACTTTTAATTTCATTATATTTTTCTTTTTTTTTGCTTCTTGTATAACTAACTGCATATTCGTATCCTCCGTATCCTCTGTACTATTGTTCTATGTGTCCTCTGAGTCCTCTTCTTAGTTACTTAGTTTCTGCTTTCTCCTTAGTTTTTGGTTACTTCTTACTTAGTTTCTGGTTTCATTGCATTTACTTAGTTTCTTGTTACTTCTTAGTTAGTTTCTGGTTACTTTTTACTTAATTTTTATATATTTTTTTGTATTTACTTAGTTTCTGTTACCGTAGTACCTTAGATAATAGTATTGTATAACTTTCCCTATATTTGGGGATCGGATATCCATCTTTAATTCTAGTTTAATCTTCCCTCGTATATTTTGCTTTCCAAGTGCCTGACTTGTGATTTTCCCTGTAAGGTATTTATCTGAGACATTTGGGTTGGGTATATACCTATTTCTTAGTTTTTCCTTTATTTCCATATTACCTACTTTTTAAAAACTTCCTCTCTTTTCTTCTTCTTTATTTTCAATTTGCTTGTTCCTCTGTCTAACTATTATTTTCTCTATTATCTAAGGTATTGTTACGCGTATTTAAAATTTTAAATTCACGTAACTTTTTTCACTAAAAATTGCTAGTAGTTGTTCCTCTAACTGTTCACCCCTTTTTTTTGTTCATAATGGCACTACTCTTAATTTTTTATTGGTTATTCTCTTTCTTACATTTTGCCATTTCGTGTTTTGCCTCTCGCATAATTAACCGATATTTATTTGCTCCATTTTCATTATTGACTTCTCTATCTTCTTTCTGATTATTGCTTGGTGATGTGCTGGTCCATTCTATGCATGTACTGATTTTTCTTACTCTTCTTATGGTCCAAACTGTCTTAGAAGTATGTTTTATTCTTCTGTATTGATAATATGTGATGACTAAATGTGCAGATTCCGTATTATGCTTGACCTTAGTTGTAAAATTTATTTAAAAGAAGATGGCTATTTAATACTGGTGCTTACACCAAATGATCAACAAGGCGAATTGTTATAATTTCCAAAAAATCTCAAAGAAAACTGGTACAGAAAACGATCTTGTGGGTCACCACTGCTATACAAAAGTTTAGACGGCTCGGATTGATGAAAAATATTAGTTTTAGCTGGATCAGGGATCTATCTGTAAAAAGCGCATCTCCTCGACGAGTCCTTGGCCAGTGTCCTATGTACGGGGATCAAAACGGCTTCCTCCACCACGTGTCACATACATTAACGGGCGAATAGCAAAAAAAAAGCTTGCCAGAAGGGCGTATAAATTATTTGGAGGATGAAAATTTTAGGCTACGTAATTTACTTTTTATTTGTAGTTAGTTTAAACAGAACTTTGCCTTTCACTGATTCACTTTTAAGGCGTGCCTGATCAGAGGAGCTTTCCCTTTCGGTAGTTCGCACTGATAGGTCTTTTTTAAACGTGCCTGATCAGAGTGGCTTTACCCTTTCGGTAGTTCGCACTGATAGGTCTTTTTTAAAGTGAGAGCTTTGATCTGCCATAGGGGCTTTTCCCTTTCGGTAGTTCGCACTGGAGATCAAAGTCTGCCGGTATGGGCTGCTGCACAGCTTTTTATACCAAACGTTGACCTCTAATTCGATTATTGTTTTGAATTGTCAACAAGGTTAATCATAACAATTTATACTTTAATTAACAACAATTTATAATTGCGATTCAAGGTTAAGTTCAAACTTTCCACTGTATGATTTGCATTATAAGATCCTTTACACAAATAGTGCACTATATAAAAATCGGCCTTTCCCATTGGTCGATCCGCATGGCCCTCCGCTCGCTTCGCTCGCTACGGGGGCACAAGAAAAGGAAACTAACCAGGTGCTACCCCAATCTAACCCAAGACATACCCAAAATCAAGAAAAAAAGCTGTTTAGAAACATCATCTTTAAAAAAATAAAAAAAAGCAACGGGGTTCGAACCCGCGTTTTCCAGGTGAGACCCAACGATCTAAACCTCTACACCACAAGAGCTCTTGATAGAAGTTGATTGCATCACGCAGACATCTCGTAATACGAGATGGATCGACCAATAGGAGAGGTCGATTTTTACATAGTGCACTATTTGTGTAAAGGATCTTTAAATGCGTATGATTTTATGTTAGTTGACAATATTGCCGTGGCTGGACAACACTTCCATATTCCATCTCTGTCTGCTAGAAGACCCATATCAGACATACTATTTTTGTATAAAATAATTAACAGCCATTTAAAAAGTTCTGATGCTCTCTCGTTAATAGTTTTTAATATGCCTCGGGTTAACCTTAGATTAAGTCATATATTTAATATTCCATTTAGGCGAACAAATTGCTCGCAGAATTCCCCTTTGTGTAGAATAGTGAGAAGTGTTAATGATTATAGTAATATATTGATATGTTTTCTATGTCTGCTGTCACCATTAGGCACATTTTGAAAAACAATATTCCTTGAATTTTGTTTGTGTATAGTTACATGATATGCTTTACTGCATTCATCTTACGATTGGTGCATAACTTCTTGTGAATTGCTTATCTGTTGTTTCTTATTACTGTATAAGTTAATATATTTTTTACGACAATGGTTTATATAATTCTGTGGATACATTGATTGGATTTATACTTGTTTGTATCCCAGATGATCACCAAATAAATAAATAAATAAATAAATGTTACGTTGGGAAATATATCGTATGTTAACGACATGCAGAAGAACGAAAAGCAGCCTCTTGTTCCTCTTCAACATGCACCTAAGTTTTTTTGTGTTACTTTCTCATAGCTTTTTTTTAAAGAAATTCATAAACATTTTAAAACGTTAATATACCGCCATTTTAAATAACAACTATATCATGTTCTAAATGGGTCAAGACCCCTGTATTTATCATTTTAATAATACATTTATAGCTTTCAGAATTGACCTGTAGTACTTGGAAGTAGTTCTATAGACAAACATTTTAAAATTTGAAGTAGACAAGTCTGAAATTTTCAAAATAGTCCAGAGGCATCTCGAAATTTTAATACAAATTTTTCTTTTTGATGTAAAAACTCTTTATTGAATATCATTAGTAACATTCAAGGTAATTTTTTACAAGGATAGCCGAAAAATCCTAAAAATATAATTTTTTAATAGATCGAAAAAAATAAAAATTAATTTTTTAACACGAAAATATCAAATTAGACTCTAAATTTCATTTGGAACAATATTTTTGCATAAAATTTTGTCGCAGTTTTTACGAAAATTTCATTTTTCTCTGCTTGAAAATTTCAAATGACATTTGACAGGTGAGTCTATTTGAAATTTTCAAATGACATTTGACAGGTGTGGGCAAGCTTTAAGTTAAACGTTTTAGGTTTTTTTTTAGTTTTCAGTTACGCGAAACCTAACACTAACAACCGATTAAAAAAAAATACATGCATCAAAAAGGTTTCCATATGGTGCAAACTTTTCCGCGAGCACTGTGTAAAAATGCTACCGAGTTCGCCAATTACAACAGATGTCGGACATAGTGAATGTGAATACTTCTATTTATTTATTTATTTATTTTATTAATTCTTCAAACAGGCTGCAAAGTACGTAACATATTATGATTCGTCTTATAGTAGTAAAAAACTTATCAAGCTAAGGAATAATCATAAACTAAAATCCAAAATACAACGCAGAAGATAAAATAGAACAATATAATAAAATAATGACTCACTAAAATAATTAAACAATGAACATTCAGCCGTCCAAGACCAAAAATTCAGATTCAAAAAGTTGAAAATTACTTACAACTTATTAAAAAAACAAAGCAAAACAATAGAAGACATGAAATTACATATAGGTACACAGATAAAAGTTTTTGTTTAAAGCTGACAATCAAAAAACTCCTTAAGATTATAAAAACTGTGTTCAAGCAATAAAATTTTTATTTTTATCTTAAATCTTGTTTTATTTTTTATGGCCTTTAAGTCTTCGGGTAAGTGGTCATATTTGTTGATAGGCATAATGATACTGCTTTCCGCAGTAAGAGCAAGCCTGTGAGCAGATATTCTTAAATCATCACCATTTCTCAAGATATATCTATTTTGAGTATCTCTCACAGTTTTCAATTCATCAAGATTTTTTCCACGCATACATAGCACAATTTAAAATATCCTAGGTCCTTGAATAGGAGACCCCAGGATTCTCTTTGTCCCCTATAGCATATTGTAATCTACTAAAATGCATAAGCTACTAAACAAATATCACCCTGTCGCAAGTTTGAACTTGAACTTGGAGATTGTTATATAAACATTAAAGGCAAACTATAAACAACGCAAGCAAACAACGGGAGCGACTTTGAACCTTATGTATGCAATGATCATCACTTTGTTTTTTATAAATACGCTACCGAACCCTCTCAGTTCGGCAGACTTTAGTCTCACCTCCAGCTCCCAAGGTTAGTCACTTGACGACTGCCTTCTGGGTTCTATCCGCTCCTAAAGTTAGTCATACGACTGCTTTAGGTTCCATTCCTTTCCTACCCAACCTGGTACCGGTTAGTCACTTGACGACTGCTAGGACCAGGGGTTGCACAACCTCCATAGTAAAGTCTTGACAAGAAGTTTGTCAGAGTGTTGAGAAAGACAAGTGTCTAAATAGTCAGTTAAAAAGTTTAGTGAAATCTCTTAGTGCTCTTAAATAAAACCCAACCCTTAAGAAAAACTATAAATTATAAGACAGTAAACAAAGACCTATAAACAGTACCTCAAATCGAGAAAACATGCGCACCGCAGTAATCGGGTATAATAGAATCTCATTTTTTCTGACCAATAATTGTTGTTAAAGTTTTATCGTTAATACATTGTTATTGTTATAAACTAAACGTGCTTACTTTATCATCTCTTCTTACCCCACGTAACGCGATCCCGGTCTACCTCAGTTACCCCCCGGCACGCTAAACAAGGCGTGTCCTCACGAGTAGAACATCCAGTGGTTGATTAAAGGAAGCATGGAGACTCCGTCATTGTACTAATCGCGACGAGGCTCGTCTCTGAGAAGTTATTCTTTAAATAAACGCGCTACCCCCTAAGCTACTCGTGACAATATGGCTCTCAAAATTGTTTTCTGTGCAATTAGCACTTCCGAAATTCCTTTCGCATTACCTCAGGCAACAATACTATAACTTAAAGCTGAATAGGTATAGGCATAATAATGAGAAAGCAATATGTTTCTGCGTACAAAATCTCTAAGTTTCCATATGACAAGACAATTTTGTGAAAGCTTCCCCAGAATTGAAACACTATGATTCTTCCATGACAGTCGAGAATCTAAGTTTATTCCCAAAAATTTTACGCAGTCCTTCTGCTCTATGCCTTGTCCATTCAGATTTACTAAAAGAGAATAGCCAAGAGGTCGCATAGAAAATGTCATGAGTTCAGTATTGTTAATGTTAAGTACTAATCAATTCTTTGAACTACCTATAGAGACCTGTAAAATTTACGCTTTCTTTTGCCATACTGCGTAATTTGTCAACCCTGTCTGCAGCAACCACAACTGTCATATCGTCAGCACACTGAGTCAGCAATGTTGCAGGATTACTCATATGATATCACTTATGAATAACCAAAATAGTAAGTAAAGGACCCAATGTGCTTCCCTGAGGCACCCCGGTTTCCTCAGATTGTTGGTCTGAATAACACTCTTTGTCCCACTTTCCCAGCTTCATACACTATATTCTTCCCTGTAAATAAGAAGATAGCCAATCCCAAGGCCTCTCATACCATAGTGGTATAGTTTCTCTAATAATAAAACATGCTTTACCAAACCGAATGTTCTACTGTAGTCAAAAAACAATCCAGCTACATGTGCTTTTTTGTCTAACATTTCAATAATACATTTAACAGCGCCACGGCACTTCCAGTTGACCTTCGTTTCCAGAAGCCATACTGGACATTTGTCAATAAATTAAATTTTTCAACAAAACTTATTAAGCTAACATAAAAAGCCTTTACAAATATCTTGGAAAAGGCAGGTAGTAGAGCTATTGGCCCTGTAATTGTCTATCCGCTCTCTCTCACTATTTTTATAGATAGGTCTGGTGACTGATGTTTTAAACTGAGACGGAAACTTACCCCCTGCAAATGATTCATTAATTAATTCTGTAAGCGATGGAGCTAAATTGTCAACAACTTTGGGAACAAGTGAGCATAGAATGTTATCCTCTCCCATAGCATTTGTTTTACATACATCTAAAATAATCTGCCTAGTACCCTGTAGTGTAACAGGGTATAACACCATAGAACTACCATTAGGAGCTGTATTTCGTATAAAAGTTGTTGGCACCCCATAATCGGCCAACTGTCTCACTGAATCGAGAAAAAAAGAAGAATTCTGCCGTGTCATGTTCCACAATCCCTTTATCATTAGCATTCTCAAACATGGGATGATAAGAAGCAGATGGCTTCATACTTACTTCATTTTTTATAAATCTCCATGGGCATTTACTCTTTTTGTCGGCTGAATTATACATATTATCGTAATAGTTACGCTTACTATTAAAAATAGCTGCTCTATGCTGCTGCAAACGATTCTTATACACTTTTTTAATGTTTGCGTCATGCAAATTTTTAGTAATAGTGTTTAGATACCTTAAAAATACACTCTCATCTACAATTTCCTTGGTTATCCATGGTGGATTCCTTTTTTTGAAACCTCTTCATTAATATATTTTTTAACTCCAAAGGGAAAGCTCTCTTCAATGAGTAAAGAAAAGTATATGTTAACAGTCTAATTTTACAGTCTAAATTCCCCTTTCTGCATTACAAAAGACCAGCTCTGTTCAACTAATAGATGTACAAAAGTAATCAGATTATGATATTTTTTAAAAGTTCTATAATGATAGTACCTATTGCTACTATCAAACAATAATTGATATTGAAAGCTGACCAATTGCATACACTGATCTGATAGTAGGCTATCAACATTCGAAACTTTGATGTCATTTAGATTAAAATTTAAAAATATATTGTCAATTAAAAACCGTGATTTCAACTATATCCTAGAGTACGCGGTTATACATGAATAAAGACCATAAGAAGCCATCATACCACAAAACCTCAAAGCATAAGGACTATTTACATTTGGATCAAAATTTATATTAAAGTCTCCACAAACGATCACCTGCTCATTAGACTTTAAAATCTTACTTAAAACAGCTACACCTCCTCCATTTCTATCATCTCGACAATAGTAGTTAGCCAACTTATAATTTTGAAGATTTGATGTTACGATTTCCTCTTGTCACGTTCGGATTTTGGCAGTTCGAGTCATTATTAAGTTTTGAAGCACCCTCGTAGCTATTCCGTCCAGCATTTAGCTTTCGGAGGGATTCGTTGCGCGAGTCTCGGCTTGGTACGGCCCGACCGGATGGTTGGGGGGGACACGAGTTTTGCGGGAAAAAGGACTCGTCTTCCTTTTTGACTAGAGAAGTGGTTCCGTAAGTCGGCCGTAGTTTTATCTCTCGCCGAAGGCGGATTTTGGTCGATTTACGGGGAAGTATTTCCGTTTCGGTTCTGGGAACCTGCTAGTGAGATACGTATAGTGTTCGTTGTTCGAAGTTTTATTAGCTGCCTCCACTTGGTCAACCCAGCCATTGTACGTCGTGTGTTTTGTAGTTATTGATTCGAGTGCCCTTTTAGTAAGGGCCGCATCCAGGGGGCAGAAGCCTTGACGAGATTTGGGGAGCCTCTACGCTCTGGTGAACCTAGTTGGCGCTTTCACCAGCCTACAATAGTTCGGGTCTAGTCCGTCCGGAGCTTCCGGTTTATCCTTGGGACAGAACCCTTACAGATAAGTTCTTAGTCTTAGGATTTGACTTTTCATTCTCCTGTGTCAGTGAAGCGATTAAATTTTTCCTGCGCTCCATTTTTGTGTGTTTAGTTTAGAGCGCCATACTATTTTAGCTGACGCGTGTGCACACCGTTGGGGCCTGTAAAGTTTTATAATCCCACCCTCTTTGGGGGTTTGTAGTTAAGCCTGATTAATTGGTAGTCTTTACTTGGCGGATTCAATCACTTGTTTTTTTTTTGTATGTGTATGAAATAAAGTGTACGATTTGTTTTTATTTGCAGTGTTTCATTTGGCTCGACAGTAGATGAGTATATCGAATTTTCTTTTGCCAGCTGAGTTATTTTTTTTGTCTTACCGGCAGAGTTTCAAGGACGGGGGTTGTGTAGCAAGTTCCGGGAACATCGCGGGGACTTCCACTTCGGTCCGTTTCGAAGTTGGTGGCGCCCAAACGAACTACACGTCGGAGCCGCGGCA